>SZWC01016415.1:5822-19438 GCA_023375785.1 Penium margaritaceum | reverse complement strand
GTGCGTGCGTGCGTGCGTGCGTGCGTGCGTGCATGCGCGCGCGCGCGCGTGTGTGTGTGTGTGTGTGTGTGTGTGTGTGTACACCGGCATGTGCTTTGGTGTGTGTCCACAACGGCATATGCGTTGGTGTGTGTGTGTGTGTGTGTGTAATGGCATACAACGATGGGCAAGGGAAGAACAACAGGGCTTGGAACTAAAGGGGAGAGACGTTGGGAGAAGGGAAAGTTGATGTGTAAGGGAGAGTTGATGTGTAAGAGATGTGTTGCAGCCATGCAGCACATCCCTTTTTCATTCCCCCTTCTGCAAAGTTTCTACGTGCAGCAGCTGCACAGACAAGAGAAGGCGGTAGAGGGGCCGGCAGAGGGAGGGGTAGGGGGCTGGGGGAGGGGGAAGAGGGGAGGAGGTGGGCTCGACACCTCTCTGCCGCTGCACGCAACACTGAGCACGTCTGCGCCGCCCTCTGCAGATGCGGCGTTCCCAACCTTTGCAGAATGTGCGTCAGAACCTGAATAGGGAGAGAATGAAAAGAAAGAAGAAGAAGAAGAAGAAGAAGAAGAAGACAAGAAGAAGAAGAAGAAGAAGGGGACGAGGAAGAGGGGGGGGGGGGGGGGGGGGGAGAGAAGAACATGTGCTCTTATGAGAAGTGTTGAAGGTCTTTGAATCCTACCCGTGGTGCTCCCAGGCGTACCAGAACGTTGGCCGGCACGTCAAAGGAGAACCGTTTGTGACTGACTGCCCAACTCTGAATCCTGCACGGCCATGTCCTTCCCGCACATGTCTTGCCCGCGCATGCATGTCGCTCTGTGCTCGCTCGGTCCTTGGCTCGGTGCTTCATGCTTACTGTACTCTAGGCGCTCACCAAAACTTACAGCAACGCTCTCGAGCCCGCATCGACTTTTTTCAGGCCAGTGCAGTAAGCCCACACACCTCATGCGGAGGAAAAAGACAAAAAGAGTCCCTGAAAAACGAAAAAGCAGATTCGAAGCTACTGTTACACCCATCCGTTTTTTTTTTTCCAGACCGATACAGCAAGCACACACCTCGTGCGGCAAACTGGCCAAAGAAACGCTCCGGTTATCCAACGCAGCCGCGGCAAACGCCGTTGCCGGGAAACCTTTGCCGCTGCCCGCGATCGGAGTGATGCCGCCGGCTCCAGCAAAAGCAGCAGCGGTGGCAACGGTGACAGGTGGAGAGGCCCCGGCCGCTGCTGTTTCGGTGGCGGCAATAGCAGCAACAGCAGCAGAAGCACCATGAGCAGACGGGTCTGCAGATGCAGCAGCAGCTGCAGCAGACGCAGCAGAAGCAGCAGCAGGGGTAGCCATGGCACTAAGTTAGAAGTCCTCACACCGCACAGCCTCATGCATTGCTGTTGCCCTCTCCCACCCTATGCTGAAGCAACAAAATGACGGTTCCTGTCCCTCGACCGACACCATCAGCGGCGCATGGCGACCGTTCGGCGTGCCGGCCGAACGATTCGACGAAACGCACCCACGACCAGCGACGGCGAACATGGCCACAACGCGCCACGATTCGGACCGTGCTCCGAACTTGCTTAGCTTAGAATGGGCAGTTTTGCGCGACGCAAGAGCCGACGCGTGCAAATGAGCTATCTCCCATTGTGTAACACAATGAACTTTTAGAACAAAACCTAAAGTTTGCACTAAAGACAGACTGATGCAATCATGAACTTATTGCAACAGTATGTGGACAATGTTCCGCGACTGACACTATGAGGTCACATCAAGTTTGACGCAAGCGCGTGAAGCAAACAGTCAAAATTAAATGTAAATGCCAATCTCGACGGAAATCGCGTTCACGACATTTCCACCGTTCCCTTTAACAAATACATAAATGACTACAAATGAAAAACAAGTCAAAACTTTAAAAAAAAATGACATAACTTTGAAAGCCATGGCAAGCCATGATGACTAGAGCAAGGAAAAACCGCTCTTGCAACAGAGGACGGTCATACAGTTTTACAACGATGACTTTTTCCCAGCCCACCGAGCCTTTTGACGTTAAGGTACTCCGCTCCACTTTAGATTCGTGTCATATCCAAGTCGCCTATTGATATCGTTGTTCTTCCCCACTCCTCCATGACACTTCTCACACACCGCAAGGAGTGGAAACTCAACCGACGAGCGGCACGTGACCTCGTGGCGGTGTTAGCAGAACGCCACCCATAGTTACCCACACTCCACCACCTCCATGCGCGCACACCCCACCTCCACCAACACCACTAGCTTTTGCACTATACTACTCTCTAAAAAGCTTACTAGAATAGCAAGCTACCATATCACCCTCTTGCTACAGGAAAAAGGGAGACACAAGGGGCGAGTCAAGAGCTTCCAACCTTTCTTTTCGACGCGCACACAACCAAGGACAAACAAAGGACACGTCAGTCACGGGTTCTCCACATAAAAATGAGGGAGAGCCATAACTTGGCTCTCCCTAATCTTTTGGTCCGTCATCCATTTTCAACGCCTTTTCTTCTCCAGATCCATAAAATTGTCTGTTATCACATCATGCTACTAGATTTCACCATTGTACTATCTTCTGCGACTATTTTTAGAAAACTGATTCTTACCTTGTACTCTTCACTCTATTCCACTATTCTTTCTCCAACCTGTTAATCTAGGAATTGAATCATAAAGTTTATGCTGATACACATTCTCTCTTTGCATTTTTCCCAAAGAAAAAGAAAGAGACAAGGTGAAGGAGGTTTGGCTTGGAGCCACCACAGTCCACCACAGGTTTGAAGCGAGGTACACAGAGTCGTGTATTGTGTCCTCCACCCAATTAAAAAGAGGAAGATGGGAGAGGGCGGTTGGAGGAGGAGGTTGGAGAGTGAGATTTAAAGCAAGGTCTTGGCACGAGGATTGCCGGCCTTGGGACCAGACTCTCCACGCTCTTCGAGCATGACTTAAGAACCAGCCCCCGACGCTCTAATGAACGAACGCCCTTGGCATTGAATAAGAATTGTTAAACATGAACGCTTTGCGCCCACCTGGCAAAGTCACACCGGAAGGTGAACACTAGAGGTGGGGTGCTTGGCCGGTATCACCAAGAGGCCAAGCCACAACATATCCTCAGCATGGACTTCAACTCGAGACTCCCGTCACGGTCGCTTCGCAAGGCAACAAGAAAACTCGATAACTTGTCATCGAGCTTGATTTTAGCAACAGGGTTACGCCCGCCCCGATCACTCATACAAACACTAAGGGTTTGAAGGTCACCAAAAGGAACATCATTGATGGTGACAACCCCAACAGAGTTGCTAAAGGTGATGAGCATGGAGATGAATCACTTGATGAGGCAGCAGATTGCGTTGTCGTTGAAGCAGATCACAACGTGGATGAAAAGTTGAACGCACATGACATAGCCATGAAGGGTAGTGAGGAAAGGAAACTCCATGCCAAAGGAATATGAGGCAAGCGCCAACAAAGTGAAATGCGCTTCCAACCACATGGACGCGGTTGGGCATGCGAACCGATGAAGGTTATGCCTTTGATTCTGCCGGAGGGGAGCTTCCATGACCTGCAAGCCTTCCATGTTTTGGCAATAACGTAACGTGCACTTGATAGAGTCGCATATTTCCTAGATGTCGATGAATAACTCGCCCACCTGTGCGCGTGTCTCTCCCCAGAGGATTTCACACTTGCTGTGACCGTCATGGGTATGCTTGCATACAATGGTGACATGTTTGGTGTAAGATTGTGTGAATAGTCGTTCATGGTTCACCTGAAGAATGATAAAAAACACAAAGAGAACAAGAACTTGATGCATTAGGTCATGGCTATTGACCACCATGCAAAGCTAGAAGAGCAAGATCTTCAATAAATGATCAAGAACGAGGCTAAAAATCAACGTGTTGTGCTCAATGCAATAGTTGGTGCTATAGGTCATATTGCCGAGGTGGAGTTAGGAAAGATTTTGGAGCTCTCGTAGTGCAAATCGCAGAAAGTGAGTGTGAAAATACTTGCAACGTGCATCAAGCTCCAGACGTCAAGCCTGCTCTCCATGTGGGAGTGAATGCACGAGAAGCACGGGCTCATGCAACTCCAACTTGAGGGAAGGCGAGACTAGTTGCCATGCGAGTTTTTGAGCCGGCTGATGGCTACAATAGAACGTGCAATGTCAACACGTTGCTTATGATTCTCAGAGGCACCTTCGTCTTTCTTAGATCAAAAAAGAGGATTGGGGTGCGCAAGTCATGATTTCCTTAAAGCGAAAGCCATTTAAGAAGGTAACGCGACTTAACGAGCAGAAGCAAGAACACTCGCAACCCACCTAGGAGGGATTTTTGGAACTCATGTGCGAGCTATACTCCAAGCTAGCTGACTCGTAGAAGGCATCAAAGAATCTTGAGAAATGTGTTCAGGGAGGAATCTAAGTGGAACAGTGTGCTGAGGTATATCTAAAGACAGTAAAGAAGGTTAAAGATCATAACTCAATAGAGTAGGCCAGGATTGATTTCTTCCAAAGTGGCTTGGCTAGCCCTCCGCTGTGATTCTCCCACCATCATGACAATGGTAAGGAATGGAAGTCCTTACACGCAATGAAAAGATGGGTGTGCAAGGAATACAAGTAAATGTCCAAACTGCGCGACTAAGACGTACGTGAAATCAAGCTGGAACGTGAGGTGCCATCAGCGCCAATGGACAGTGCACCAAAGCGCAATGGGAATGCAACCTCTAAGCCCTCTAGAGCTCCACCAATACGGTGTGGAGAAAATGTTGCATTTCAATCATATGTAGATGTTGCAAAAAGGTTGGGCACATTGGGCGCGATGATCTCTAATGTGACCAACACCAGTACAAGGGACAACAACGAGGCCAATAGCATAGTAACAATGTGCGACAAGGTTTAGGGCTAAACAGCTTCAACAGCGATGCCTAAAACTACTTCCATGGGGGTTGTCAGCAATAGGGTGGACAGGGTAATGGCAACACAAATTCCCTTACTGATCAATGATACCCTCATGGGGGGTAATGCCAAGGCTAAGCAGTTGTAGCCATCTAATGTTAGGGGGCACAAGGTGGTCAGCGTGGACACGGACGCTCCCATGACTATAACCAAGTCTTTGAGGGAGTTACTCGGGGATGAGTCCACCATCACCAGCAGGGTTGTGAGCACAATTTTCACGACCCTCAGTGGCGAACGGTGGGCAGGTAGATGGGGTTAAGCTGAATCCTACGGATGATTAGGACAGGGTGTTCATGTTTTGTGATAATGACATCAAAAGTTTGAATCCTTATTGGCACACCACTTATTCATCGTTTATGTACCTTTCATGAATCCAGACTCCCTCTACCATGATTGCTCATGCCCACTCTCATGTATGACAAAAGAAAGCCTTAAGAATTGCACGATCCTCATCATAGGTGTAGCAAAAGGTTGTCACAATGTGATAAAAGGTGCATACAAGGCTCACAAGAAAAACTCTTTGACATCATGAACAACGGTCGTTTGTGTGGATCTTGAAACAAACAAGTATGCATTTAAAGGATGGAAATTGTTAGCCTTGTTCACAAAAGGACATAACACATGGGAAAAGATCAATGAAATGGTTGAATCTTAATGATGCACCCATGCTTATCAGATGTACAACTTTGAGGGCAAGCCCCCACTGAAAATTTTCATATGGAAGTCTAAAGCATCCAAGACCATGCAGTTTTATGGCAAAACCGATAGGCGTTGTTGCACACACCTTGATGGATACTAGGTCAAATGACTTGTTTACGACTAATGTGTTTGTACGCACGTGGCAATTAAAGTACACTCCTCACACTACCATTGTGGTTGTTGGTGACGAGAGGGAGGTGTCCTTCCTTGGTGACTATGCAGCGTGGCTTACACTGCCTGGCTTCACCACTAGTTTTAGCCTTGGCATGCTTGATCTCATGGGTCCTTTTGGCGTTGATCTTGGAGACTTGTGGCATTTGAACCTCATGAAACCTATGTGTTTCAATAGGAAGACACTAAAGATAAGCATATGAAGGAGAACGGGCATCCTTTCTACTATCCAATACATTCAAAAGCCTAAAAAAAAGCTCAATTGAGCCTCTTTACGGTCCAATTGAAAAGACAACTTGGACGAGGGCGTTGTTGTTTTCTCGCAAACCTAAAGAAAATGGACGATGGGACAGAGGGTGAGCTACCCAAAGGGGCTGCAAATGAAATCTCAGAATTATTGGATGTTTCGAGGCATTGCCACATGGGTTGCCACCTTGTCAAACGGTCAAATATACCATTCCCTCAAGGCGCAGAGTTGTGCCTCCCTTTTGGGCAAAGTATCTTCTGAGCTTAGCAAACTAGCAGGACTCCAAAGAGTTCATCTAAAAGGGTTAGCTTGAGCCAACCGCTTTGCCCTTTGGAATGCCTATCCTCTTTCTAAAGAAGAATGATGGTGGCCTAAAGATGTGCGTGGATTATCAGGCATGAAACAAACTCATTGCAAACTATTCGTATCCGCTTGTGCGCATTGACCGATTTGACTTGCTTGAAGGAGTAGAATTCACATCTTTAAGTCTGTCAAAGGGTTACAATCAAATCCGAATCACAGAAGAGGATGTACCATAAACAACATTAAGTTGTCACGTAGGACACTCTTTGTTTGCAATCCTTTGCTTTGGACTGATGAACGCACCTGCGACATTACAAAAAATGATGAACAAAATCTTGCGTGAACACGTTGGCATTTTATTCCTCATGTATCTTAATGAATTTCTCATTTTTTCTAAGAACCACAAATAATATGAGTGGCACCTCAAAATGGTGCTTGTGATTCTATGCAAAAACTGCTTCTTTGCCAAGACGAGTAAGTGCAAGTTTGTATAGCCAGAGTTGGAGTGCTTTGGCTATGCCATCAATGGCGAGGGGTCTTAGTGGACCCTTCTAAGCTGCAGGTTGTGAAAGAATGGCCTCAGCCTTAAAATGTAGGTCAATAATGCTCTTTACTTGGACTTGCAAATCGCTTGAGGTTGTTTACGATAGGCTACTCCATGTAAACGAGCCCTCTCACCACCCTAACCTGTAATGCAAGCACATGTGCTTGGTGAGAAAATGCACAGATTCTTTAGAGGTTATGAAGGCGTTTCCAATCTTGGCATTGGTGCTTCCACTTCTAGATCAAAAGAAGTTGTGGAAGCTATGTTGTGATGCATCACTTGAAAGGTTGCGGGCCGTGCTCATGTAAGACGACCGCCCTAGTTTTAGGAGAGCCACAAGCACTCAAAATCAGAGGCACGGAACACCACTAGGGATCAAGAGCTACTACAAGTCATGCGTGCTTTCAAAGTATGGCACTGTGACCTTCCGGTGTAAAGGACAAATCAGGATGGTCACAGACCACAACCCTCTCATGTAATTCTAGATGCAACCAAACCTTTCATGAATACAAGCACCTTGGAGTGAATACTTAAGTCGCTTCACATTTTCCTTCAGTATAGATCAGGGCGTGCTAACGTGGAATTCACATTGATTCAAAATCTTTCACACGTGAGTCTCATTCTCAGTAATTATGAGATCAAAAAATGGCATTTTGCCGGCCGTTGTAGTGAGACAACATTGCACACCAACAAATTCTACCCACCCTCACAAAAATCTGATCACTTTGAAGAATTGCATATAGATTGGCTATAGTTAGGACCCTTGGTTTGACAAGAAATAAATCATTCAATGGCATGGTCTTGTGGAGATCTCGGTTTATACTGGCATGGCAAGTGGGTGTTGGTCACGGATGTGAAGAGCTTGTGATAGCACATCATGTTTGAGTTTCATAGCCCTCCTTCTTCAAGACACATCGCATTAAGGAAGACGGGACTTGTGGCTAGGTTGGAGTAGTGACATCAGGAAGTATTGCATGGTGTGTGATATGTGCCTTTGTAGTAAAACTTCAAACAAGGTACCTGCTGGGCTCCTCCACTCTCTACAACCCCCTAACATCCCATGCATATTGGTGGCCATGGATTTCATCATTGGACTCTCAAAAACCAAGAAAGGCCACCATACCATCTTGGCGGTTCTAGAAAGGGCAACAAAAATGGCCCATTTCATGCACACAACAACTCGCATCACAACGAAAGAGACTACCAGACATTTTTATGAAGGCATCATAAAATGCCACGCCTTACACATTTGCATCATCTCTGACTATGATCCCCGCTTTGCTTGCCCGTTTTGGCTTAAAGACTAGAAACGGTTTGAAACACGGGAAAGCATGTCCTTAGCATTTCACCTCCAAAGGGATGAGCAAATTGAGTGTATGAACCAAATGCTTGAACAGATGCTCCACATATAGATCGACACAATAATGGAGGAATTGAACGACCACTTGACCACAAAAAATGCAGTCAACAAATAAACAGAATTCACCCCATTCTTCCTCAACTACGGTCGGCATTTGGTGGTACCTACTTCAATGGTGAAGTGTGGGAACGGCCGTGATTATGTGTCCTTTGCCAAGGCCTTTTTTGAACGCATGTTTTCCCTCTGGGAGGATGCCAAGGCTCACATTTATTCAGCTTGACATTGTAACAATGCCTATGCTGACTAAAGACATTGCAAGTTGACATTTTCCATAAGAGATTGCATGCATTTAAAAACTTAAAACTTAAAGTTGAAAATTTCATGTGCACAAAAGATGTTGCGGAAATGGATGGGACCCTTTGCGATAACAAAGAAGTTGTCAAGGGTGGCCTACTAGTTGGCCCTTCCAACAGCCATGTGCATCCATGATACTTGCCTTATGAGTTTCCTTGCACCTTACACTGTAAAGGGGTCCGTTGAACCATCCCCTCTTGTTCTCCTTGCCACAAATGGCCAGTGTGAGGTGTACCGCATCTTCCAACACGGTGAGAATAGGTTCACAAACGAGTGGTTGAGGAGTACCTTATCCGATGGGCCGGTTTTGGATTTTACCAAATCTCTTGAGAGTCAGATTCACGAGTGCCAACTACAAAAATCGCAAACTATAAAGAGAAACAAGGTGCCCGTCCGAACGGGCATGCCCTTGGGGGTACCACTTTGGCAAGGATCCTCTAGAGAGGTTAACGCCACTAGTCCTCTACTTAATGTTTGGCTTACTTCTGATAGCTTACAACGAGGACGCCTGGGCACTTGTCTCCAGGTCACTTCATGTGAAGTTGGAGGAAGTTTGGCTAATTTATTCTTCTTTTAAATATGAACAATCTCAAAATTCTTAAGTGTGCCAAGTCATAATGTTATCCTCCCCATGGATTATCGCTTTTATCATCAAGAATAGATGGTCGTGTGAAAACCATCTCTTCACAAAAGATTCAACGAATGGAGGACAATTCATATCCTAAGAGAGAGGAATGTAACACAAAATGTTTTAGAACAAAACTTGAAATTCATAGTCAAGAAATACTATGGCAATCATGAGGTGATTGTAATGGCCTTTGGAAACTGTTGAGCTACCAAAACCATGACGTCACGTGAATCTTGGCGCAAGTGCATGACACAAACAGTCAAAATCCAATCCAAGTTACCATCTCAATAAAAATTATGTTCACAAAGTTTCCAATGATTTTGAAAAAGAAAAATGAAATGATAATGAATAATGATGGAGTAACAAAGTTATAAAGAAACAATGACGTAGCTTCGAAAGGCGTGGTGAGCTATGAAAACTTGAGCAAGGAATGACTGCCTTGGTGACAAAGGGCAATGATGCAGTTTTACAACGATGACTTTGTTTGATCTCACGGAGCCTTTGGATGCTAAGTTTCACCTCTCCACTTCACACATTGATGCATCGGTATTTTCACTACATGCTAGGTTTCTTTGAAGACTCTCTTGAACACTTTTTGGGTTCTGTTGTTACCTATTGTTACTAGTTTGTCAACCTATGCGTTCCTAATGAATGCTAAATAGAGTACGTTTGATTAGGGAAGTGAGACTCTGGACTATGTGGTGATCATTTTTTGTATGTACGAATGCCATTGAATGAGAATACACTAGTGGATTTCTTTCCATCATCACGAAGAATCCATGCATTGACTAGATACACTTTGCCAATACACTTGACCTTTCCCGCACGGGGGGGGGGGGGGGGGGGGGGGGGGGGGCTTGCACTCCAAATGACCCCCCCAAAGAAAATGGTCGTGTGTTGGCGAAGTGTATCTAGTCAGTGTATCCACTTCATTTGATAGATAAAAAAAACATTAATGTACATGATACACAAGTGCACAAATCTTGTTTGTGTACAATACTCCAGTTGACCATCTACATTGACAAGAAGCTAGGGTCAAGATTGACGATCGATGGCACTAATATGTCAATGCCCTATTGACGTTGAATACACAAGAGTATACTTTTTGTCCATCGTATGATAAAGAAACACAGACTAGCTACACAGGTCTTATACACTCTAGCCATTTGTGGGGGGGGAGATCGAGCACCAGATCAAAGCCCCCACTCCCCCCCAAAATGTAGAAGTGCATTTGGCGAGTCTATCTAATGGACATGTGAAAATGTGTACTAGTGTACAATACACTTGTGAATAAAGACGATGGTCAGCATGATACACTCCCTACTGCACTATCCCCCATACACTTTTTACCTTTTGGGAGGGGGGGAGAGGTGGCATCCGATCGCAAGCAAGTGATGAAAAATGTTGGGAACATATCACGCGACTAAGAGGTGACCGTCTCATCATGTGTTCTCTACATACAAACAATTGAGAGCTACATTGGCACCATCAATTGATGAAGATCGACGTTGTAAGGGTGCACATGGACTGTTGGCCTTGAATGCACAAGTGTGCTTTCATTGTTGTCTATTACCCAAAATAAATCCACTGATTAGCTACACTATCAATACACTCTCGCCTTTCGAGGGTGGGGGAGAGATTGAGTATGGACTCTGCCCCCCTAATGGTAAAAACTTATTGGTCAAGTGTATCCCATGTACATGAAGAAATGTAAACTAGTACACAATACACTAGTGAATACACTCAAGGCAAATCACAATACATGCCCCGCTACAAAGACCCCATTTAGTTTTAGCTATAGGGGGTGGGGGTGGATGCCAATCTCCTGTAGCCAGAGAGAAAATGCTCAGAACGTATGTCAAAAACATTCTCAATAACAATGATTATATCTACATTAGGTCCGAACAACACAATTCTGCTTTTGGCATGTACAATGACATGTTCTTCAACTTTGAAGACAGAAATACATTTACTATGGGAAGCACACTTTATGTCCAATGGTTTTTCTTCTTGGTTAATTATTTTCATGTAGGTTTCATGGCAGGTGTAGAACATACACAAGACTCCATGTGAACACAAAATCACTACGTCTCAACACATTTATCGGGTAACTACCAAAATGTATGTCTAACTCACTGTTCATGTTGTGTATAAAATGGGTACGATTAATTATACCTTTGTGACCCTCAAGCCATCATGTCTCACCGCCCATAGGTTAGGGGCCCCTGCTTGTTCCAAGTAGCTCTGGACGTGCGTGGAATCAATTGAATTCCCTTTTGTGGTGCATCGCATTATTGTGGGGCTTGATCACCGAATGACATAAACCTTGGTTTGGAAAATGGGTCATTTATGGGCATGTGTATTGCTACGCAAACCCTTCCCCTTCGTGAATTACAAGAAGTGTGAGTAAACTGGAGGCTTATGGACCTATTTCTCTATTTTTCTTACCAAGACGATTGTTTTCCACTCCTACCTCCTTCCATTCATGGTCGAACGCTTTTATGGGACTCCATAAACAACTCGAGAGAATAAGCAATCTTTCATTGACTCATCGTACTTTCTACAAATATCGGATCACTTTTGACATCACTAGAATGTGTTTTTGCACGTGCAAACAGTTTTGGGACATTAAAACATGTGTTTGTTGAAAGAGAAACTCCTAGGCCCCGCTACCCAGTGGGACCTGGGAGGTGCCCAGACCGTTTGAACCTGCGGATCGATTAGAAGGCCCTTTTTGCCTCTTTGCCGACTACGGGGCCATGACGACCGATCTCACCTGCAATTGAGCCCTACCGGCAAATCTCAGTGACTAGGGGGCCCTTCACCTGTTTCCTATGTTTGTCAAAGTCGCACCACGTTGCAGGCTAATCTCATGCAAAGACGAAAAGGAAAAGCAAAAGACCCATCGTTATTCCATTGCCTATAACGCTCGTTCATCAGGTTCGCACACCGGATTTCGTGATTGCTAGGCACAAACAGTTCAAAACGTGGTTTGGAGGGCAAAGGCCTGTACATATTTGGATTTGGTTTGGAATAGAGGTTTTGAATTCAATGTTGAAACTTCCAGAATGTAATTAAACTTTCTGCCGATGGGAAGTGCCGACGTCATTCTTTCATAAACAGGCAGTTGTCGAAGGCAGCGAGTCCGACAATTTTGAAGCGCAAGTACAATCCAACGGGCCCTCCCGTTGGACGCCGGCCAAATGCGGGCTTCGGTGCTGATGCCTAAAGAAAAGGGGCCGTCTTGTTGGGCGTCAGGAAGAAAAAGCCCCCTGGGTCAATTTATCCTCTTTAAGTTTCTTGTTTTTAGGGAAATTCAGCGAGGGGAAAATTCTGGCAGTCCAGGCTGTGACGCAATGTGACAAATTTTAGCTGGTAGGTTGCAGCGCGCAACGGGCCAAGTGTGTAGGCAGTCTTTGGCCCGAATAAACTTTGGTTCCTTCGCCGCAACTCCTCCCCGTCTCCTCAACGGAGACAACGCCACAGAGGAAGAATTCGCCCCGCTTGGTAAGGGAAGGGATAAGGGACAGGGAAAGGGAAAGCCCACCCATCTCGTCCCGTCGTCGACATCAGCATCCGCAGCGTCCTCGCCGTCCGGAACTCCTTCAGCATCAGCACCATCCGCATGGGCACCGACGTGGTCGGAGCTCCGGAAGTTTCCTTGGAGACCACCATGGGTGTCATCACGGTGGAGGTGAGATTGTGGAGCTGACCGCAGAGTTGGAGAGGAAGAAAGTTGTTGAGAAGATTTCTGTGGAGACCGCCACAGTGGCCATCGCGGTGGGGGTGAGAATTTCCATCATGGAAGTTCCATGGAGGATAAATGTCTGTCATACAATCCCTTGCTCGACTTCGTTGCATGAACTCCCCGCTTGACTGACTCATACGATTGCCTTCTTTCGTGAGAGTCCTTGCTTATGGTTGCCCTGCTTGAGTGGCCCAGCATTTTTTCCCTCGCCTCTCACGTACAACAAAGAATGTTGTACGCAAATTTCTTGCTTGAGTTTGCCTCGCTTGAATCCGGTGCTTGATCTCTTTCCTCTCATGCCTTGCGACGGTAGGATTATAATTTTGAAGTCGCTTTGCAAAGCGACTTAAAAATTTTAATCCTACTTCCTGCTTGAGTTTGCCTCGCTTGAATCCGGTGCTTGATCTCTTTCCTCTCATGCCTTGCGACGGTGGAGGCAGCTTCAAGCAGCTGATGTTTTTCCGCAATAGTTTTTGCACAATATTCACTGCTGAATGTGGCGTTAGTGCCAGGAAAAGAAGGTGTGAGGAGGGCGAGGGGAGGGGGGATCAAGTGGGGGAGGAGGAGTGGGAACAAGAGGGTTACCGGGATGGGAGGTGGAGTGGGGGAGGGGGGGTGTGCGCGGAGTAAGATGTG
>SZWC01016413.1:15079-33328 GCA_023375785.1 Penium margaritaceum | reverse complement strand
TGAAAAAAGGTGTGGGTGTGTGTGTGTGTGTGTGTGTGTGTGTGTTTGCACACACATACCTACATAGACATAATTACATACACAACTGCGTAAACATTGCTTCCATCTTAACAATGCACCATCCATGCACCTTTTCTACAACATGCCAACCAGCGTACACTACCAAACATGTGTGCAAACAAAAAAAAAAACCCTTTCTTTGACAAAGGCAATGTACGTACCAGGAATTTCAGAAATGGAACCAAGTCTTCCAACCATTCTTATTTCACAAATTAGATTTTTGCCAAAAATCCTTTGCGTTACATGCACTGTGCTTACAGTGAAAAATATTGCAAAGAACAGGGAGAAACAACAACACACCATCTCACCAGCATACATTGAAACAACGAGTGCCCTTCTAGTGTACGAAAGGAAATGTTGCCATATACCATACATAAACACAACAGTACCTAGGAACTGGTGACCTTTATCTCTTCTTCCCATGGCTTTCTATTGGAGCTATTGTTAATCACCCAAAATTCTTGCACTTTAATGTTATTTGTATGAAAAAGTGTATTCCTATATGCAAACATTTTTCAAAAATCATGAACATCAATGTGTGTCACTACAGCCCATATATGCATTCCCTGCATATCGTGTTACTAATGATAGACTACATGCACCATGTGCTAGTTTTCTTTAGAAGTCCATCTTTACTAATGTGTTTACTTCCCAATACACTTATTGATCCACACTTTCAGGGGTGAGGTGATTGGTCATACACGTTCTTCTGACAGTGTAAAATTCCTGGACATCTTCCAATGGATATGTACAAAGTTGAGCTAAATGATACAGCAGCAACATGCACACACAGCCGTCCACAAACCAGCTCAACAACGCAAAGAAGAAAGCCACTGCACCACTGAATGTGTCAACACAAAGAAACACTCCTTCCTAAAGTACTTGGACAATCTTCACATTCAACCGTCTTTCCTACATCTTACCACAAATAATGAAGAAGGTTTTTTTCAACTTCCAACACACTGAAAGGCATTGAACAATTTATGAACATGAACGTCACAACCACTGAGAAATCTCCATGACGTTTCTCCTCAATACATGGTTTAATGTCCTTTTTGAAATTGGTCAAAAGAGTTTCAAAGAGAAATTCTAACTTATGCCACGCTAAAAAACTGTTTGGAAATAAAAGCAAACAAGAGAACTTGTCACACCTCTCCCCCAGGGAAGGAAATCTCTATTCAGAGGAATATGTATCCCATAGTATATCTGACTCAAAATGAACCCTTGTTAACATGGCCCCTCCCCCCCAATTTACATGTGTCTTTGGAATGTGTATGGTGTAGTGCATTGTGTACACCCCCCACTGCTTATTGTGTATTGGGAGAATGTCTTGTGTAGTGCATTGGAATTTGTGTACATCTCAAACACACAACCCCAAAAAAGGATACATCTGCCCTTTGGATGAATTCATCATACAGTGTGATAGACTATGAGAAAGACCAACACACACATGTGCCCCCCACCTCCCCTTCACTTGCTCAAGCAAAAGAGTGTCCTCAAATGATACTCTTCAACACAATAAAAAAAATGATGCAAGGCCAGCTACATAACCGGGTACAACGCAACTATAAGGTCATCTGTGATTTTGTGGAAGCAGGTTCCTTGAAGGACGTAAACACAAGTCCAAGACAAAGTGAAAAATGCAAACTAAGTCCCATGCACCGCATACGTCTTTTTTGAATTTCTCCTTCATACTTTGTAAGTATACTGGATTTGGAGCATACAACACCTCAGAAAATCAAAGCACATTTTTGCTCCTATCATTAATGTCTTCAGAGTGCAAGCGGCAACACGTCCTCAATAGACAACTGGAAAGCCACTGGTTTCAACATAAATGAATCCCACAATGGTAACCATACAGAAGCCATCACAACATAGTTCCCGGTGCCTAAACTAGACTTTCAAACATATAGTAACATGATTCATGCATGTGACAAATTTCTACACTATGTTGATCAAGTGTACAATGTAGCTTGTCTCCAAAAGCAATTGCCAAAGAATCCAAAAGGCTCAAAAAACTCCTTTAGCAATGTAGAGGACCTGTGCTCCCAAGGAATCCATCCCTTGATTACATACATTCAAGAAGTCAAGGTGCTCCTGAAAACCGGAACAATTGTCGCAAAGTAGGATCTCATTGAACTTGGAATCATCAAAAGTCAAAATCACGATGCTCTAACACCATGTTGCACCCACCGTTTTCATAATGCAACAAAACAATGGCCCCAGCTGCATTGGCATACCAGACACGGATTTGAGTGTGTGGCAACGTGTCTGATATTGGAAAGAAGGTTTTGGAAATTGCCTTGGAGTATCAAGTGCCACTTCGTGGACATTGCCAAGAGATACTACCTTACACCCATGCTTTGCACCCTTCGCAGAATTCATCCTTTTTCTGGGTTAAAGAGCAACACCACTTTGTGGCCCCGCATGTGAAGACGTCATTGCTCCAATAGTTTCACTTGCAAAAAAGGAGAGAAAACTAAATGCTCATCCAATTCAGAGAACACAGCTACAAAGTTAGCATTTGACGAAAATATTGTCCCATTTTTATAGACCCTACCAGCATTACTTTCGAGCCAGGCAATTGACGCTTCTACTCCAGCATTCTCACTTTAGTATCATTCCATTCTGCATAGTACATGAAAAAACCGTTGCATGTCATTCATCATACCAAAGTTTGGGAAATGAGATCCACGTAAACATAACAAAGTTGTCTGCACTAAAAAATCGATTAAAAGGATGAGCCTGATATTCAGACATTCAGCTTGGGTGAGATAGTAAAAACGCTCAACCAATGGTTGGCATGGATTATCATGCCACTCCCACATGAATTCCTATTTCATGGGGAACATAAAAATTGATTGAACCAGTCCCATGAACACCCAAACCATCACAAGTATAACTCATTCCGGCTTGTCTATTTTGCAAAACGTATGTCACACTGATATCCGTTGACGAGGGTAAAATGTGGACTACACTTATCATCTGTAACTCAGTCGCACGGACGCACTTTGTGAGCACATGAAAATCCTTCCGTACTCTTATACAACAAGGAGAAAAACACTTAACAATAAAAAAAGTGCATGGAAGACTCTTGTTCAAGTCACATGAACATTGAAATCTTCACCATTACACAAACTCCTGAGCAAAACGGTAGATATCTATGCATATGTAGTATGAAAACCGGGAACCTAAAATCAAGAGGATTCTCGTAGAAAAGACCCCACTCTATCATCTTCTTCATACAATCCATTCCCTCTGCTGGCCAGTGACATGAGGCTTGAACCTTGCTCAATAAGAGGAGTACAAAGAACTAGAGTCCATGTTACCAACAATGTATTTAAAAATGTTTTGCACAACATCCACAGAAGCCACTACTCATAGGATCACCAATACGAAAGAATTACAATCGGAAGAACTTGAGGGCTTGGAGAAATGAAATCTAACAAGCACCAAAAGGTCCTCTGATTGCATGGAGTAGCCCAATGTCATATCTCGGTTAACTCAAGCTTAGTCTCTAGATAGACCAAAACGTCCAAGATGTGAAGGATGAAAATCAGTTCAGCTAAGATACCATCCATTTTGCTGAGTTATTCTATGAAGTAATACATCACAAACAATTCAGGATAATAAACCTCTCTTGGAAAACAATGGCATAGGTGGGCGTACAAAACCCACCATTTTGTGGAAACAAAAAGAACAAAATCAACCATTACGTGGAACACCTATGTTGTTCATCCTGTAGTCCAAGTAGTGGCGAGAAAGCCACACTTAGTGGTCCTTCTGAAGTTTTGCTTTTGGTGCGGCTGGTGACTAACATTCCTTGGAATGAGCTTGCCGTCAACCAAAGTGTAATGCAATATAAGAATGTACAACAAAAGCAACAACCATCAAATCAATGTCATGACATGAATGAGAAGCATCATGCCACTTACACTTAAGCCGTGCACTCCCACAATGGAACACAAATAGCTACCCATCCACTCAAACATTCGGCACCTTTTGCAATGAGGAACATCTAGACTCGCACAGACCATATCAACTCGACTGAGTAAATCCTCCTTTTTCTTCATTTCCTCATTGTCCAAGTCCAAATGAGACTGAAAAAAGAGTCCTCAATCACTTCAAAAAATTGAGCCAAGGATCACATTAAAGGTTGATGTTAGAAATCTCTTGCTCATGGGTTTTTCTTTCAATACCAACAACAAAATACAAAGCATTATGTATGAAAAAATCCTATGACAAATGAAAAGTTAACACAGAAGACCAGTCTTACCTTTGCACTAAAAAATTGGTAATAGGATTATGAGCAACAACCTGTTGAAAAGACTGTCTTCATTTTTGAACAAATGACACTTCAATAAATTCATAGGTTGCATGGTGCTAGAAAAAAACCACATGGTCTCTCTCCAGACTTGTTCTTATCTTGCTAAAAATGTCTCTCTACACCAATCTGACCCAACGGCCTGCTGAAAGAGCTCTGCACAGTCGGTAGCACATCCTTCTGAAACGATCCAAGAACCAGATTAATTATTTTAGCTTATCATCCACGTCAATTTCTTTAGCACATTAGCATCAACACAAAAATGAAACTAAGACTTCAAGTAAACATACAGATGAAAAACTATTGTGCGTTAAATTAATGAAGACAACTGTACATCTTGTTGTGCAAATGAGGACATACTTGTTTGAATGAACATCAATCTCATGCATTTTTGTATAGATCATTGCAAAACAACAAAATAGAACAAGTGCTAGTTGAGAGTAAAGTTCAAAACAGTGTTATAAAAACCATACATAAGCAACAACATAAGGATAGTTGAATAAACTGACTTATTGAGTGGAGTGACGTTTACTTGTTGAAGACAATTCATTGGTGGAATGTTTTAACATTTTTATGATTATCTTAATGAAATATTCACCACTGTTTGAGATTACCTGATTGAAGAGACAGGGTGTTGATGAATGGTTAATCATTTTCAATGCATACACCAGTTGATGTGTGTACTAATGCATGAATGCATAAGTAAACATTATTTTTCTCTCAAGTTATGGTGTGGAAAAGAACCCATGCTTTCAAATTCACTATTATGAAACATCTCGAGTGGAAAAATGAAATTCAAGTGTTGATTTTAAGGTTGAATGAGGAAATATCTTGAAACAATATTCTAGGTTTGTTAACATTTACAATTATGGAATATGTGGTGTCCTAGGAGGAAACATGCAAAACTGCACCTATTTGTGAGCAATTCACCTAAAGGGTTGCAAGACTCAAGTTCATTTGGTTTCTAACAACCGCATGGCAGCATCACCATGATACTGAGTGCCCCCTTTCCCCCAAATGTATATAGGGAGGGAATTTGGATTGTATCAAGTGGACAAGAATATTTTGAATATGTATTTCCTTGATGTTTCTCACAATTATGTACGTTCTTGTGTTCTTCATTTTCGTCCTCCATAAAATTTCCATTTGAATCACCCACTATAATGCTTGCTTGGGTGGGAGGTTCCACTTCTCATCAAATGGAACCCATTGCTGTGTCCTTCCACTATACCGTGTTGACATCATGTATGTTTTTGGGGTGAATCACCATAAATGGTATGAAAGGAACATGCATCATGAAAGAAGAGGATGTATGATTCAAAACCATGAAAACGAATGATGTAGTTATAGAAAAACTTGTAGCTTTCTAATTCATGCAAAAAATATACTTCACGAAAGAACAAAACATATGTTGTAGCAATATGCAAAAGCATGTTGTAGTTTTACCCAAATGCTGCAATTTGTTGTTGCATGCAACATGACATGCATAATGTCAAAACACAAAAGATGTTGCAAAATCATATTGCACTTCCAAAAAAACTTACATCTTCTTGCCACATGCAATAAATATGCATCATGATTGAACAATACAGCTACTAAAACATTATGAAAAGCATGTTACACTTCACAAAACATTGGGTAAAACCTAAGGTAAAGGTTCACCCCAAGCGCTTGCACCGAATGAGCTTTTCTACAATTTAACCTCGTGCATGAAAATATTAAGTAAAAGAGTAGGTTCTTAATTTTTATAACTAAAATAACAAACCGCATTTTTACAGACCAAAAAAACTGTAAAGCCAAAAAAAGGGTCTTCATCTATGAGCACTGAGAACAAACACATCATGTCTCTTCATTCCTCCACTTCAAAAAATTGTGTTGGTGAGAGATGAGTTTGCCACATGCGTAGCCTCATACTCTACCTCCGCCTTCTTGTGGTACGGGTGCATCAAACCTGTCACATGCACATGGACGCAGGTTGGAGTCAGAATCCCATGATCTTGTGCGTGATTGGATAGTGTGGCAACCAAAACCAAGGATCTAATTCAGTCGCAATAAGATTTAGGTCAATTCACATGTGGCCATACTCCTTCAATTTCTTGGAGGCATATTTGAAAATTCCCTTAATGCAAACAATAATGAGCTCTTTAATTTGAGCTTCCCTACCTTGCCATGGTGCTTGCTCTTCCGCTCTATTGTTGTCAGTCTGATCACGCACTTTGCCGGCGTGTCCAGAAAACTAGTATAGAAGGGTATGACAAGAGACAGAGTAGGATGTTTGCTCCTGGTGATGGTTTATGGGCATGGCTTGAAGATTTTGAGAATTAAATCAACCAATGCCACAAGATTCCAATCCTCAAACTTTGGGAGGATCATTGCACCATCCCTTGTATACACCTTTATCCATGCTTCTAGCACATCTCCCAACCTCAACACCCATGTGCACACATTGAGAGTTGACATTAACCTAGTCCTTGTGACCAGGTGCAACGACTTGTACTACATGTAGCAAAAAACGTGATTGTGTGTTACTCTCACTCAACCTTGGCAACCAACTCATCTCCCGTTGAGGTGGTTCATTAGATCGCCCATGCAGTCTGTGTGGGTGGCATTGGCAAAGGCCACCGGCCATGGGATTTTGAAAATTTCAAACAAAGATTTGTTGGTGCATTTCTATTCAATAGTGAGGCAGGAGAATCCATCACACAGCCTCCATTCTTTGGTCGTGTTGGCCAGTGCCTAAAGCTAAACTTTTGATGTTAGACTCATGCTAATCACTAACGTGGACAAGGAGTAGTCAATGAGTTTATAGTAGCCAATTTAGTGCAAATGTACCACAAAGTTATTCATGTTGAAGATGCTCTCTCATCCATGTGTGGTGAATTAGATGGACAACTCATCACCCTCTGGCTGCTTATGGATTTCCGCCTTCTAACCCCAAGGTGTAAGTGTAATCTCCTAGCTGATGGTCAATCGCTCCGTCAGTTCCTTGGTCATGTTGCAATGGAAAACTGCACCCTAAGTTACTCCAACTCCATCAACAAGGAACCCACATTCTTATCAATGATGTGTTTCCATGTACACTAGAGGAATTTGTGCTTGTTCAATACAACACCAACCCATTTCATGTCCTTTGCAATGATGCACTTGTCTAGATCAAAACCCTTTACATTAGCCTCAAGTGCCCAATGGTTGCATGTAACTTACACCTTTGCCTCCATATGCTACTCCTTATGTTCATTGCGTAGATGCTTACACGTGTTGGAGTTATCCCTTTAACCACTTATTACAAAAAAGGCATATCTCTTTCTTTTCCACGTTGTTGTTGACAATTTTGAAAAATAACCAAACAATGGAGGGATTGTTTTCTTCTTGAAGTTATTTCTTTATCTCCACTTGAAAAAGAAGACTCATGAACTGTTGATGAAGGTGGCCGGTCATCATATGCACCATTGTTCTTGGCTGAATCTGGCTAGCCCAAGATTTCTCTTAGCTGCAAATCTTGACACTTAATACAGCATTGGGCGGTGGAACGCGCACGAGATGCCCCCAAAGGGCCTTGTGCTCATTGTGCTAGGAGGCATCAGGCTCTTAGGCCTGTTGCCCATTGTGCTTTAAGGCAGTGGGCTCATAGTCCATGAAGGTTTTTCACACTATCACGAAGCATCTTTTGGGATGCACATTCTCCTTTGATCATGGACAATAGATGGATCACCATCCACCCATCCTCCTAGATGGACCCCCATCTACTCCACTAAGTGGATTGACTGCTATCCAGACCTTCGCGTGGATGGTGGTCCATCTAGCTTGTGTCATTGACCGTCATTATTTGCTGATTGCAAATCGCGAGACTTATAGCTAGCTGATAGCAAAGCATGAACATGAGGTAAATGGAGAAGGTTTAATTTGAGTTTGATCAAGAATTCTAGTTTGAAATAGATTTGAACACGGGGGTTGAGGGTTGGAAAATGTTGAAGTGCAAGTGTAAAGCTCAACATTCAAAACATATGACATCCAAGCAAGGAAAGGAATACAAGGTTTTCATATATTTATTCTACAAAGGTGGCATTTGGAAGCAGATGCATGCAACATAAGTTGATAGTTATGTTATTTTGACTCACAATTTCCCCTAAAAACATTTATGGTAGGCATGAACAACGTTTTTTGTAGTATCTTGATGATCATACGTGTTTGTTTGTTCATGACATCCTCAAGTATCATTGAATCTTAAAGGAGCACAGTTTACACCTTGGGAAACTTCATCATGATCTATGAGGAGAAACACTATAAAAAATCTAAGTAAGTGATGGCTACTACAGGCCTTCGCACCCTATGTCGGCTAGGGAAATACTGTATCATACCTAAAAGGGGAGGAAGTGCCATGTTCCTAATGTACATGAGTCCCTCAACTCCTTGGCTGAAGGTTCTTGTCATTAAAGTTTTCCCCTATGCATATCGACATGAGAAATTTTACGTCGTTTGAGGAAGGGACTTTTTGCCCGCCTAATCAAACCTTTTGCCTTCTCTTTTTTATGCTTCCCACAAGTGCAATCAGTTCATAAAAAAATTGACAAAAAATATGTAATTTGATCAATGGTTTGATACAACTGCGCTGACTTCCAAAAAGTGTTAGACTTGCAAAAAGACACACATTTACATTCTCATAACCCGACAAAACACTGGCACATTTTCTCAAAGGCAGCATTCAGAATGCGGCCTTGTGTACGGTGCTGAGCAAGAGTACCTTGGAGAAAACATATGTGTTCTCTTCTCTCATTATATCATGTCTGGGCTGAACATTATGAACACATCATTGAAGTAAACATAACACTAAATTCAAATTATCCAAAGATTTGAAATTCTAGATTTGTGTTCCACTTTACACCTTATTGTTGTGAACCATCCAACTTCTACTTTGTGTGAAAGCAAAGACTTCTTGCATTTTTTGGGGACAAACTTGTGAGAGGTACCTAGTTTAAGCCCTATTTGGATGTAGACTCCCTCTCATTAGAATTCGTAGCTGGATGATTTCGTATCTATTCTTAGTTATTCAAAGAGGTCTGTTCCGGGAGCGCCCTCTTATTAGTCATCCTTCTAAGGGCAAGAAAAGATCTTTTTGATGGCAATCAACATCATACATGGAGGCTTCTTGAGGAATACCAAGGAATGGAAGCATACATTATCCTATTGGTTCGTGACACATGAGCAATAGTGGGCAAAACGTTGCTTTACAAAAGGTAATAAAAAATCACAAATGGAGCTTACCCATTATATGCCATTCAGAATATGGGTTTTATCTTTGCCATTCTATTTGTTTTTGTTGCACCGCCTAGTGCTTGGACTAGCAAAAGTTTTGATGCGTTTTGCCCAGTCACGGATGTTGCATGACGCGTGCTTCAATGGCTCTTCCGATCGCTATGTTTTTATGGCACTTCTTGGTCAAACACAATGATCTAGGCTCACTTCACCCACAAGACATCAAGCATGCGGAATGAATACAGCAATATTCATCAAATAACATCTCTGATCACTTGATTCTTGGATAAGTATTTGCAAATGTGTATTGAAATAGCAATAGATCCTTGTACGTCCATGTTTTAATTCTAGGCATAAATAGGACATAAGATTTGATTGTCCAATTTTTTCAAATACTAGGGTTCTAAAAAGAGAGGTATATTTTTGGAACCTCTATGTGTGTTTTGAACCTAGCAAATCGCGTCTAGGTGAGTTGCAAAGCAAGATATTCAGCTTGTTTTGTCCATTTTTGGGACAAAACTATCAAAGGTGCATTTTTCCAACCCACTCTTGACGTGGAGTCACAAATGCTTATCTTAATTGTTCCCTAATACTTTAGGCTCTCATGAAGCAAAACATTCAATAATGAAATTGTCATTTTTTGTGATTCCCATGTGCAACCTATTGATGGGGATGTTGGCAGTTGGCTTTTGAAATGTTTTATCTTCTTGAATTGGATTAGTTCAAAGAAACACACATGAGTTACTAGTGAGAGTAAATGTTTTTTGTATTGCCAAAGTGGAAGATGCGATGTTGCACAAATGACAAGTCAATCGTTGATGCAAGGGGTTTGAAGTGACCTCATTGATAATGTGAGGCAGGTTGCTTTTGGATTTGAGGGTTGGTTTGATTTTAGTAATGCGCGCCCAGGTTGTTCTTTTGGCTAGAAAAGCCATTGCTTTTTTCACGACCTAAGCGCTTATCTTTGTTTTCAACATGGATTGCTGTAATGTTCAAAAACATCCATGAATGTGCTTGTTCAAGCGACACTCGTCCTTTGCAATTTCACTTGTCTTTGGGATTACTTCAATGGAGGTATAAAGTTAAATCGATGTCAATAGGAGGAACCACATAATGCATTGAACCACGTATGTTGTGTGAAGAACTCACGTTTTTTTTAAGTTGCCTTTTGAATGTGGTATGTGGTTGGTGAAGATTACGATGATGAACCTAGACAATGATGTTGTATTATTGTAGCACAAACTAAACATTAGATTGCATCTTCAATCTCTTTTTGATTTAGATATATCCAAACAAACACCTGCTTTTTCTATAGTTTGCTCACCTATATCCGTGTCACTGCATTGCGCAAGCTCTGTTGCTTGAATCTCTATTGCTACGTTCCTTGGATATGTTTTAGCTAGGCTCCATGAGCTACGGTGGTTGTTGAAAATAAGGATAAAATGTTGTATATTTATAGAATAGATGAACTTCTCTAGATGGAGGACCACTTTGGTCCTATTAGGTTGGGCAGGAGGTGGTCTAGATTTAGCCTTATATAATAAGACCATAGAAAAATGGGATAAAATTGTTGGTGACATTGCAATAATGCAAGTGTTATCTGGGTAAGGAGGTCAAAAGATTCAAGGTCTTAACTCAGTTGCCACCAAGATGAGTTGAAACGCACGAGTTCCACCAATGGCCTCCTACATCCGATGCTGGGTGACCTTCGGCTCGGCCATGAAGTTTGCTGGTTGTGAGAGTTGTCAATGCTATTCATGACCCACTAGCTGAGAAGGCCATAGAGGGGCAACTACAGTTTTAAGGCAGTTAAAATGTACACGTCCAGTTTGTTCGATGGGAAAAAGCTTCATGTTTAGAGAAACAGAAAAACTATACATTTCTTTAAAGTCCTTTCCACATTAAAAGTTATCGCCATCCCATCATCTGTGGCTCGTTTGGTGGCAATAGGCAAGTGGCAACTGTTCAAAAAGCAAACAACAAAAACACAACCCATTCCCATCTCCCCATCAAGACATGAGCAAGTAACCTTGTTTTAAACCAATTAAATCCCTCGTGACCATGAAAATTTTGAAGGAAAATCCTAAGTGAAATTGATTTCCAGAAAAAGGATATTGATAACATTCTATACAAAAGAAGATATGGAATAATTCAATTATTGAATGGAGCTAATCTGCTTTTAAAAAATTTGGATATGCTCTTTTTGTTGTGGACAATTTGTAAAGCGTTATTATGTTTTACTTAAACAGAGTAAGCTTACTTACTTTGTTTTTGACAAAGACTGTATATCTGGAATGTTCACATTTGTCAGTGATTAGAAGTTGTATGCTGCAAAAAATTAGGTTGTCACGCTGGATAGATATTCAAACCCAATGTATAGAACTTGGTTGGAATTTCTTGTGACAAAAAAAAATCGAAAGTGCTAGGTAAAAAGGAAGTTTGGTGGGAAGTTCTTGTTATCACCTCCTCAGCCACAAGCTCTCTACAATATTTGCAGAGAGATGGTGACTAGAGAGGTATAGAACTACAAACAATATCCAAGTCTTCCACACCTCATCGACTTCCTACCCACCTACCCTCCCCCCCCAAGCCCCCGCGCCGGTTTGATTCCGTATTCAAGGGCTTACCTCATCCAAAGCATTCCTACTTGAAAGGCTGGAAACCTTCCAACTTGCTACTCTTGGTCATCGTTGAGGATGGGTCCTCACACTATGAGACAAAGGGTGCGGCAAGCAAACATTGGAAAGTGTTGTTGGTGTCAAATTTTTTGATGCGGCTAGATGTTGGAACAGTTTGTTGGAACATTGATGTTTGCCCGTGTTTCTGATAGCTTTGATGTTTTCACAGAATTTTAGGCGTATTTGCACCGTCAACTGATGCACATGTGCAAAGGAATAGCTTTTGCGCTAGTGGGAAATCCTTCCCTACCTCTGATGTTACGGTTGACATGACACTAGTTGAAAGACCAAGTTGCAACTTTAGGAGCATAACCCCATGGATGGTAGCTCGTTTAGGCAAAGCCCATCATTTCTTAGGCGATTACTAGAGCAATCATGGTTGTGCTAGGCGATAGGAGTTAAGCTAGCAAAGGCCTATGGAAGCCACTCGACCACGCGATTAGTCGGAAGGACCGGTGGCGTCGGCAGCAAGCCCACAATGAAGTTGCCTCCGCCAATCAACCTCTAACCCTAGCAAGCTCATGACGCCATCTCTTCTACGCTGTGCAATGTGGAGGAAAATGCAATTTTAGCAATGTCTTGAAAAGGGCACGTAAAAACATCATTTTTTAATGGAGTGTGTAGTAAGGTTGCTTTCTTCAAGGAGGAAGAGAAACAATCAATTCTTTTAAGGGGCACACAAAAAGGTAACTTTTTGTGAGGGGCACGCACAAAATGTCACTTTCCAATGGGGACACGCAAAAGGGTGAAAACGCAAAAACGTCACTTTCGGAAGGGGTACAAAAATGTTAGTATCTTTGTGCATGCACCACGTCAGCGCACATTTCAACAAAACCATGTATCAAAAAAAGTGTCCCTTTTTTTGTTCTCCCTCTTTAAAAAAAAACAAAAATGCAAAAATGTGTTGCAAACTTAAGATCTCGCACGTGGTGTTTTGAGGTTGAGGAAATTGAAGCTTAACCGGGAGCTCCCACCACTTCTTGCTTGCTTCAACTTGTTAATCTTCGCTTGTTGGATTACATTGTATGGGAAACACAAAAATGATACAGTTTCTAAAAGGGCAATAAAAAAAGTCACGTTTCTTATGGACGTTGAAAATGTCTGTTTTATAATTGACGCATAATTATGTCATTTTTGGTAAACATTTCAAAACTGGCACAATCACACTGAATATATTTTTAACAATTTTTTGTGGACTATTCAGCTCATCATTCATGTTTCAGTGTATCTTTGTGTGAAGTCTTAACATTTTTAATAATGCATAGATGCCATAAGTTGGGGGAGCTTCATGATGGTGACATGCATGAAACTTTGTCATATACCCTCCCTTTCCTCGACATTCTCCTGGAAGGGGTGGAGGAGGAGGAGGTGGTGGAGTAGGAGGAGGAGGAGTAGTAGGAGGAGGCAGTGGAGGAGGAGTACGAGGAGGAGGAGGAGGAGGAGGAGGGGATGGAGGAGAACGGTACATGACATAGTTTCATGCATGTCACCATCATTGAGCACCCCAAACCTAGGTCACCCATACATTATAGAAAAAGTTTGAGAACTCACACAAAGATATACTAAAACATGAATGATGGGCTGTGAAATCTACCAAAATGTTAGAAAATAGTTTTTATTGTTAGCTTGCCAATTTTCACATAATACAAAAAATGACATACCATATTGCTTTATGATTTTGTTGTTATTTATTTGTGGGCGAAGAAATGTGCGTTATTTAGGTTACAAGCTGATTTTTATTCCTCTAAAAACGAATACATAAATTTAATGCTTTTTGTCAAACCTACCCTTGTGTTTTGAAATGATGTGCACATTGTGACCTAGGTTTAGGCTCATTTTTAAGGCAATCTAGACACTTCTTGTTTATCTTGAGGTTGTGCTTCTACTGAAGTTGTGTATAGTGAATTTGAACATTGAACTCACAATTTGTCAACACGTAGTTTCAGGTAGCCCACGTTCGACCCTTCTCCAATGGACAAGGTAGCGCACTGTCATAACAAAACAAAATGTAACTGCTAGGGTGCGCATGCCACATACGCCACGTCAAGCCACCGACATTCACTCGGTGCTTGGAAGGTTTGAACACTTGTCTCAAGACGTTTTAGAAATACAAAAACGAAATCTTATAGATTTTTGTTTATTTTTCTGTTTTCATGAAATACCACTTAATAATGCACCTAGGTGACGAATCAAAGTTATGCACAGAAAAACACTTAGGATGACAAAATCATAAAGAAATATGGTAATTGTGTATTTATAAGAAAAGTGACATTTTTGTACGTGCATAAGAAAGGTGATTTTTTACTGCCTTTTTATAAACTGTCATTATTGTGTTTCCCCTAAAATGTAATTCAACAAGTGAAGGTTAGCAAGTTGAAGCAAGGGAGAAGTGGTGAGAGCTCACAATTAGAGTCCCATTTTTTCAACCTAGAAACACTATGTGCGAGATCTTAAGTTCGCAACACATTGTAGCATTCTGTTTTTTAAAGAGAGAGAACGAAGAAATGGACACATATTTTGTTACATGGTTTCAATGAAATGTGCGCTGACGTGGCGCATGCACGATGATAGTAACATTTTTGTACACCCTTCTGAAAGTGACGTTTTTTCATTTTCACCTTTTAATGTTTTCCCATAGAAAAGTGACATTTGTGCGTGCCCCTCCAAAAAAGTGACCTTTTGGCGTGCCTCTCCAAAAAATGACCGTTTTGCTTGCTCCTCCATGAAAGCGACCTTATTGCGCACTCCATTTCAAAAGTGGCGTTTTGGCGTGCCCTTTTCAAAACCTTTCTAAAATTGAGTTTTCGTCTCGCTATGTGCTCAGGCGACCGAATCTACTTTGAAAATTTGTTATGGAAACCCAAAAAAACACAATTTAGACCTCAACTACAGATTTCAACAGAATGATGGCGGAAGATGGTGCGTAGCCTTAGATTTTGCTGGAAATCATTGTTAGCATTGATTTCCTGCTTTTACTAGTCGCGCCCCAAGTTTTGAGAGAATGAGCTGGATTGAAAGTGTAATCGGATGGTCGATCTGGGGTCGATGCGACCACTGGTGATCGGTCAATCTCCCAAGATAAACCATCTGACTGAAAATTGTCGTTCCTGATCGTTCCCCGCCCCCCTCCCCCTCCCCCCCCAATGGTGTATGACCATGGCCGAGTTTTATTGGTGAAAGCGCCCAACCACGCAAACGAACTTTTGGCAGCCGCCCTGAAAGGCTCGTCGCTGCGCTCGCTCAACCGACACTTGACGGTCCACTACCTCCTACCAGCTCGGAACGGGTTAGTGGGGACATGATCGAAGCTCATCTACCAGTTGACATCAGCGAAGACGAAGACATCAGCGTAGACATTTCGTCGGCTGACATCAGCGTAGACATTTCTTGCTGAGAAGTGGGTGAAACATGTCGATCCCACCCACTTTTCGTCGCCTGAGCCCGTCGGCGGCCGGCCCTAAACCTGACTGCCGACAATGAAATCTTCTAGAAAAATGTATCTACAGCTTTGTCAAATCCTACTTGTGCCATCTGGTTCCTGTCGCTTCTTTCAAGTGCCAACGTCCTCATCAGGGCCTTGAACCGACGTCGTGATTTTGATTTTGATTCTATGAGCCGTGGGCGGGACGCGGTGCGACGAAGTCCTCTGCGAGAACTCGCAACGGTTGCCGACCCCGCCAAAGGGAGTTGCGAACAAAAAACAAGAATCACAACTGAGCCGACGATTTCATATGTTTTGAAGGTGATTTTATCCTATGTGGCATCGTTCCCAGAATCTGGGTAACGTCCTTTCGGCGGCATCAACCAGAATCAGACGAAATGCCTATGATGTTGATTCTATCGAAGACGTGATTTAGGACAGAATTGTTCGAAATCTGAGGGGCCATCGACGGTCTAACCGACGCTCTCTTGTTGTAGACGGCACGACAAAAGTTGCTGTGTTGCGTTACGAGCCGCTGGGTGTGCGAGTCGGCCGCCGAAGTCGATGCAGGAAGTGTGTTTATGAACCTCGGACAGCGAGACCCGTGAATTTGGAGGAGACCTTCTTGCCGTTGATTCGAACCAAAGTACTCCAGTTCGAAGAATCATACAAAAATCAGCTTTCGAGATGGAAACCGGGGAAATCCTAGAATCAAAATCAAAAGCAAAGCGTCGGTTCAGGGCCCAGGGCAACTTCCTCTGATTCTAGCTAAAAACACAAATAAGACATTACCCCGATGTTGGGAGACCTGCCACGTAGGCGCAGTTGGCCTACAAACCATGAAGAATCAGCGGGAGGGGTTTGATTCGACGTTTGATTCTGGAAAACCAAAAAGGCGCAATCGCAAACAGTTGCGAGCGCTCGCCAATTCGTTCGCCGTGCCGCCTACCGCGCCCAGCCATAGAATCAAAATCAAAATCAAAGTTGTCGGTTCAACGCCCATGTTCCCACTCACCCATTCCCAGCCGCGGCAAGGTTCTTCCGGATGTCGGTGAAAAAAGTTTGCAACACTTATTACGAAATTTGCTATGTCATCAGAGTTTATCTTGCGAGGCACCCGAAATATTGTTCTTAGACGAGCAACACTGTGGCCCGGTTAAGTACCGCGGACTGCAAACTGGGGAGTTTCCAAAACCTGCAACTCTAATCGCTTCAGATCGCTTGAAATCGTAGGGTTTGTGACGATTCCCAAAAGCTGATTTCCGACGTTCTTGCTGACAGACGGCCGCGGTTGGTGTGGCAGAGAATTCGCTGTCGATACGACTGTCCATCTGACTGACGAGGCAAGACGAGGGCGTTCATATGCACCTATGACCCTGGTCCGGATGCGCCTGGGATCAGCACCTACAACTGTCCATTCTTTGTGGAGCTATCAAAGTTTCTGAGGAGCGCTCTCTCACAAATTCCTGTCACCCTATCCCATCGCCGACAAATTGTCGTTGCGCCAGACTCAGCTGTCGGCAGGGTGCCTCGGCAATGTTTTCTACTTTTGTCGTCGTCACCCTTCCTCGTGCCCAATCTACCTCCTCAGAGAATGACATTCCCCGTTCCCCTAATGAATGACTCAGAAATGACTCTCGTCCCATTTCTGAGGCCCTTTCCTCACTCTTACCCGTTGCACAGTTGAGCCCTATGCGGTATTGTCCGCGGACTTTCCGAGGCTGCCGTGCCCAGGACCATCAGTCATCTCCCCAGTTCCATGGACGAAAACGGTCCATCACCGACGCGCACGCGTTGACCAGCACACGGAGCAGCGGAACGCCAGCGCCACAATACGACACTCGCTGCCGGGGGTGAATTTCGGTGACCAATCAAGGGAAGATTACAGTATGTCGACAGCAAACGTCTTATGCCCCCCCGAGGGAGGAACGCAATGGCGAATGCGACTGCTGCCCCGCAGCGAGAAACATGCACTCAGGAATGATATTTTTACGGAATCGCCTCGGAGTATTCTTGGAAGTCGGCAGGAGCGCGAGGTTGACAAACCGACTTGCAGGCTCACAAACAATCGCTTGTCCTGCGCTCCTTGACGCTTTCGACGTCGGGAACCCTCCGGTCGTCTTCCCGAGCCTCTGAAACACCTGCGGCTCATAGCCCTTGCTGCCATGGGGCGGGTCTCGGCCGCAATCGTGTTCACGGTGTTGTTAAGCGCCTTGGCAGCCGGTGAGCAATTTTTGGGGCCACACAGGCCGCGGCGATGATCGGTGTTCCGTCGACGCTGTGCAAAACATTGCCTGTGCAGCATGTTGCGTTTCCGTGGCACGTTTGTTGTCGGTGTTCGTTCGTCGAGCGCTATGGGCAGGCATGTTAAAAAAATGGTCTGGAAAGTGATGCGGTGGGCCGTCTCCTTGCTGGCATCGGATGGCATGAGATGGCATGAGATAGCATGGGACGGAATGAGAATGGGACGGGATGGCATGAGATGGCATGGGATGGCATGACTCATGATATGG
>SZWC01016412.1:46112-61837 GCA_023375785.1 Penium margaritaceum | reverse complement strand
CTCAACTCCCTGGCGTCTTGGAGCCGAATGGGCACCGCCCCAGCTACGTCTCCGGACATCTGCCCGAGCGTCTGCCCGTGCAGGAGACCGACCATCCTACCCTGCATGTGCCCTTGATACGCCGTCCTGCTTGTCCGACCATGCGGCCTGGCCCAGCAGACGGCTGCTGTGCCAGCCAGACATATGTTCTGCTGTCCCGGCAAAGGGACAGCAGAGCTCGATGGGTGTTGTTCAGCTGGGCTGGTGGCAAGCTCTCAATGATGCTCCCTTTTGCCGAGTGGTTCGCGAAGAAAGCCAGCTGCCTTGAGCTGCAGGTGGCTTGCTGCACTTGCCGGGCCAATGACAACTAGCTCAGGAGAAGCTGGAAGAAGGTGAGGCGCACATTCAAGCCTCCCCGATGTAGACGGAGGAGTCATGCGGCATGCTGGAATGCTACAGCCTGCTACAAGACAACTAGGGAGAGTGATAAGACACTTTGGTACACTCCAACGGTTAGCTTCCCGGAAGGTTCGTGGCGATACGGATCTACTCTTGCTGCAAGCCGTTGGAGGAGCAAACCGGAAGACAAAGACGCGGGGACAGGAGACACTTGGCGCGGAATCGAGCAAGTTGGGAGCAGTACACTTGACCATCTCGCTCTTCTCTTTACGTCACGCTCAAGCATGGTCGTAAAGCAGAGCGATAAGGCATGTCGAGATGCCATGTAGGAGCATGACACGAGCAGGCATGACGCTTTTTTTCCCATTGGTCATAACTATGTGGAGGCATGACTTTTTCTTCTCGTCCGGACCAGGTGGAGGCATGATGCGCTGACGGCACGACCAGAAACCACTGGAGGGGCTCACAGCACGCGACATCTGAACTGTGTCCTCTCATGATGACGCGTTGTCGCACAATGGTCAGCGACGACCATGGATCCTGCAGCCGTTGCAGCCAGTGTGTGCCCCTCCCCTGAATCATGGGCATGGCCAACCATCACCAACTTCGGAACCCTCGTTGGAATGCTTTCGCGAATGGCCCGTCGTCCTCAACCGGCAGGAACACCGTCGAGGTAGAAGCCGGCGGCGGCCGTTCCGTAAACAGCCGAAGGGACCGAAGAATGCAAGCTAGGATTTCCTTCGCTGTGACGAAAGAAACCAGCCAAACCATCGTGCTTTGAAGCGCCAAAAACATCATGCTCGTTCAGCAGTTCAGAATTCGTCGGCGTGGGGACGGTCTGGCCAGGTTCCACGCTGCGAGATCATTCCGCAATTCGAACTACCTATTTTGCAGTGGTAAGTGAACTAAAAGGTTCGAACAAAGGCCTCGAAATGATTTTTTTTTTACCCTTGGTCGTGACCGACTGGGCCGGGGGCGCTACCTCAGCACCAAGGCAGCCCGGAGGTTGAACCCGGCACCCCATTAAACTACATTAGGGTGGCTGGTGAATTCCGGTGTGTTTCCACCAGAAGGTGTATTAAGAGCTTAAGAATAGGCAACATTCTTGGCCTTAGCTCGTTTGAAGTTCTGGTGCAAGAGCACTGTTGAAAATAACCGAATTTGTTGTTGGAAAGCGTTTAGGAATGGTGCAATGATTTCATCCTCACTGGAGGAGCACTAGTCTGCCCATCTCTCCCAAAAAAAAAAATTGAAAGAGTGAGGCAAGGAGAATTGACCAAAATGAACTAGCGTAGTGTCTCTTACATTCAACTAAAGTAATTATTTTCCTTTGTCCACTTTCACACAAATCTAATTTCTTTGCCCATGGACGAATCACTCACAAAATTAAGAAAATCCCATTTCTCTATACACAATTATTGCATAAAAATGCAACAAGAAAATTAGTCAAATGCTTACATAATGAGAATCCACGCTGCCATACTACATCGGGATGGCAACGTGGAGACTTGCCCAGGTAAATAAGGTGAAGGGGCAGCTCAGCCCATGTGGGACTGCGCGCCGTACTTGTCAACCGGATCGCACACAATCCTCCTGGCGGCGCGCGCCTGTCAACAAGACTGCCACGCGACATGTAAATAGTGGTAAGGGTGCGACGTTCCGCAAAGGTTCCGAAGTTCAAGTTTTGACATTCGAAGATGAGGGGACAGACCATGGAGATGAAAAAAAATTCAACCATTATCTAACACATATTTAGCAAAAATCCCTATGGACGAAACAGGGTAGATATTACTAGGCCAGCAGTTATAGGCGAATATGACTGCCACTTAGTTCGATTATAGAAAAAAGGCGAACATAAAAGACACAACTGTAAATGTTGTGGGATTTAGGGGTCCACTAAACGTTTCCAAAGTGGAAGGGGTTGAATCATGGAAGAGGGAGGTGAGAATGGAGCACAGTTGGTAGGTCAACAGTTGGATATGAGGACATAGGAGGAAGTCGTGTTCAATGGTTTCTTCCGCCATACTGTACGGGCACACATCTGAACCGTTCCTAGAAAATCGAGTGCATCTTGCGACAGGTGTGGAGCCAAAAAGGATTTTTGTCTCTAAATCCTTAGCTCGAAGATCTAGTGGGAGGAAGTTGTGTTTAGCGCGGAGCGATCTCCAATCAAGGGAATCGTTAGGGAATTTCTCTTTCCGGTTGTTCTCGTAAGATGGAAAAAAAAGTTGTGTCTCGCGAGGAGACGATGATATGTCTTTGTTAAGAAAGGAGAGGCGATATGATGGAATGTCAAGTCGTGCAAGAAGGCCAATCATGGACGTGTTGTCTGAGACAACTACGTGGGCGACTTGTTTTCCTCGTACGTCAGAAGTTCGTGCTTTGGGGTGGGGGCTGAGTTTAAGGGAAACGGGATCCATTGCCATTGCTAATAGAGGGAAAAAGGAAGGTTGCGGGAGGTGAAATGAAATCTTGATATGGAGGGTTGTAAGGTCCTATTTAGTGAAGTATTTGGTGTATCTATGAGCACATAGAAGAGAGCGGCCGTAGGAGAAAGTTCTTCTCCAAGAAAGTGGGAGCGAGTCTCTAATTTCATCAAGGATGCCTTTCTGAACCCGTGACCAAGGGTTGCAAGGTTGAAAGATGACATCTGCAAGTGTGATGTTACATGTGAGGAGCCAGCGTTCACTTTGGAGAAGGCCAAATGTTTGTTCCTTCTCTTTAAGGATAAAACTATTAAATGCAACACATTCCTTCATCAGTTCCTCAAAGAGGTTGCGTGGGGGCTGAATAGGTGGTTCAGAGAGGAGGAAAGATTTGAAAGCCCTCGTCCACCTTGGGTGGATGGATTGAAGCTTGAGTCATAGGATTCATGGGTGGGAGAGGAAGTGTCCGCGCTTGGGAAAGTCTTGCAAGAAGAGCAAGGTGTGAGAAGCCTCATAATGCATTTCTTGGGGGGCAGTACCACCTCATAGGCCTTGTTGCTCAGGCAATTAACTACAAAGATTTATTTCAATGTCTGACCAACACTTTGCCTCCCCTCCCCCGGTCGATCTGACCAACCAGAATGCCCAGTCGGCCAATGGGAACAACCACAGAGCCCATTGACTGTTTAGCATCAGCCTCAGGCTCCATCCCGCAACACCACCAGACAGCGTTCGCCCGTGAATGTCGGTGGGTAGTGAAGAATATTAGAAAAAAAATCGACTTGATAACATATGCAAAATAATTGAAAAATCAAGCTTGTGAATGGAACCGGTTCCATTTATGTCGTGCTTCCATGGAGCTCAGTTTGGGATTTTGCACAATCGTCAGATGCGTTTCCCAGCGTGATATTCCCACAAAAAGTCATCCGAGATAGCCGGTCTAGTAGCAGCCCGGCTATCTCGAATAGAGTCGGTAGCCAGCGAGCTCACCTGTTGGCCGTCACCCAAACAAAGGCTTTGGCGCTGAGGTATCCAACAATGCGAGTCCTCGCGTTTAGACAAGGCAAGAACCCAAACCCCAACATCAATTGGACCTTTGTTTGGACCCTCATCGTAAGCGAGAGAGGCTCAAGGGGCTACCTCATCAGCTAAACAAACCCGTGTGTCGAACCCGACCCCAAGGACACAATGAAGAAGGGAACGAGTAGACATTGGGATGTATCTACCAGAGGTTGAATGGACAGGTAAGTTGGAGACAAAAGGGGCGTTCTCGGATAGAGAAGTTGTAAAGACTCATTGGTACAAAGTTCATATGTTTCAAAGGATTTGCGAAAAACAATTATTCCTTTTGCCTCAATTCATAGTGAAAATGGAAGAGATGAGCCATATGTGTTGTTGGAAAGCCGATAGGAAGGAGAATACTAATTTTGGGATGGGGGAGGTACATGGGTGTGCCCATCCACCCATGTACTTGCCACATGTGGTGAAACCGTGTAGCACGGATGACAGACCAAGCCGTGCTCCCGGAGACGGGATCGAAGAGGCCTAAGAGGAGGTCTACGGAGTCGAGCAGAAAAATCAAAGATGGAGGCAATGAAGGCAGTCCGTGATTGGTTGTAACCTTGGACAAAGGAAAAAAAAAGGTTCAGAATCCAAAGTTCATTCTGGCTACGGAAGAGGCACAGGCCACAGTGGTCGAGGTTCTTGAGGCCAGTGCGCTTTGTAATAGATATGGAACAGAATAGGGTGTTTTTCATGGTATTTCTTGCCCAAAGTTCAAGCGACGGGTTTGTAAACTTTCTAAGAAGAGAGAAATTATTGAACACTATGTGAGGGAATCTTTCTTTCTAGCTAGTCTCATTTGATGGTGGGAGAGCGAGGGGTGTGAGGAGACAGGAATAGACTTTGAGGAGTGGTGGTGGAGGGGAAGAGAGACGATAGCAGAGGACTAGCGGCAAGCTGCTATGCTTGTAAGGGAATCGGTACGTTTGAGAAAGAAAGGTGTGAGTGAATTCCAATAAAACATGTGACGTTGGGCCTAGGCATCTGGGTGGAGCCGAAGGGTAGGTAGCACAAGGAATGCGTCGTGGGAGAGACGAGAATGAGCTGAGAGATGGAAGATCATGAATGCAGGTAGGCGGGTTTTGTCTTCAATGGTGAAGAAGGAGATGAAGCGTACAGATCTAAGAATTGAAGAGCCAGCATAGAGAATGCATGATTTGGAGAGAATAATGGAGTCTAAGTTGTGAGGACCAATACGCTGGCGTCCTCATGAGAAGAAAGATAAAAGTTGGGAAAAGAGGGTGCACAACATTACTTGTCTTTTCAGGAGCTATCGTCCGGATGGGAGATCCAAATGGGTTCAAGTTGTTGTTGGAGATAAAGTGCTTACATGTTGCAAACTCATTGGCGAGGTCTTCGAGCAAGAGACAAGGGGGTCGAATGGTCAGGGATGAGGTGAGAAAGTGTTCAAGGATGGAATGCCAGTGAAGATGAAAAAAGGGGAGTTTGAGGGGCACAATGAAAAGGTAGGAGAGAGAGAGAAATGATGATGTTTTGGAAAGCATTTAGTGAACAACGTGGTTGATTTTAATTGGGGTTTGCCAGGAGAAAGGAAGGAAAAACTTCATTTGGCCGATTGGGTGGCAATTAGGATAGTAGGCAAGATGACACCAAGACCCCCACGGTCCTTGGTGAAATGCGTGTTCTTAAGAGAACATACGTAGATTTGGTGAAATGAGATCACGCCTGGTGTCTCAAGAGACGAAGTTGAGGAGGGTGGTTACATTTGACAGGTGCTCAAAAGAGGAGGGAGGGGCAAGTATAGGAATAGTAGAAGTATTAAGGATTAAGGTTACATTCGATGGCTGACTTGATTTTGGACATGGCCTTAGCCCACAACTCACAGCAGATTGTATGGTTAGCATCCATCGTTGGAAAGATAATGTGGTTGAGAATACAGACAGGTTCAATGAGATGGGAATATGGGAAGGAAGGCACTTCCAAACTATGATTACCGATGTAGAATAGGTTGGTCTTGCGATAACTTGTCTGTAGACCACTAAAGCTTACGGTGGTACGCAAGAGCTCTGTCGAGAGGGAGACTTTGCGAGGCAAGGAAAGGCTGCGGGTGGGGTCATCAGCATAGCCATTCAGTCATTTGGGTCAAATAAGGATGGAAATTCCATGAAGTCTAGCATGAAGGAATGTTGTGATAGGTGAGTGTGATCCGCCGATGGGTTGCTTGTACCAGACGTACACGAGTCCCTAATCCCTCCAAATGGGCGTTTCTTTTATTACACAAACAGCCCACCACGTCGTAAGACCGCGATACTCACTTCGACGGTCGAGGGCAAACTAGCCAACTCCCCTCGCTCCCATTGAACCTTCTTGACCCTTCTGACAACTTTGACAACTCTTCCGAATCTACAACAGAAGTATCACGGCCTTTTGTTCGACATCTCCATGCACCGAGACGAATTTGAATTTACAACGATGCATCTCGCATCTTCATTGCTGATTTTGGAAGACCTCTGAGCTCTCAACGGAGCTTCTCGAATCCAACCACTCACGACGCGACTCCACACACGTTGTTCAACAATCGATTCAACGACCCCGACTATGTCTCATTCGTAACCTGACACTTATATGTAGATGTTCGATCATTTTGCCATTTTTCATCAAATTACACTTACCACTAAGAATGAAATGCTCAAGTGTCCCAAATTCTAAACCGAGTTCTATATCACAACATCTACCTGTTCACCACCTACGTTGCGTTCAGTATAACACTTGGTATCAGAGTGCAGCGGTCCAAGACAGGCATCTAACTACTTTACTCATCTAGAGGACTACCTCGGACAAGCGGTTAGCACATCTTGCACGTCAAGACTTTGCAGACTTTGTGACTACAATGTGAGGCAAGTGAGCACAACCGACGACCAAGAGGGGGTCCTTGGCGACGACATCAGCGATGGAGGAGCAAAACGTGCCTATGCACGTGATCCTTGAAGTGACTGCAAATGCTGGTGTGGCAAGCTATGAGGCAACTGGATAAACTCGTATGGCTTCGATGACCATTCCAGTTGCGGACCCAATAATGGTTAACCAGCCGCCCCTACCGATAGTCGCAACAACGACAGCAAAAATGACAGTTGCCACTCCGACAGGCACGGATCAACAAGGAACTTGCGAACCGAATCTTTGTGCTTGAGGGGATCAACAGCCATCTCCTACAAGAGTTCAACGTCACGATGGAGACTCTTTGCAATACAAGTGCACAAGAGGTAGTGCTCGTCGAGAGAAATTTGCAACACTCAGGCAAACCCAAAGATTTTCCGGCTCCACCAGAACCATTCAATCTTGCAAACTCAAAAGGACTGACGGTTTGGATATAGCAGATGAGTTTGGAGCTGCAATTCACCACTACTTGGGTCAATGAAGATCAAAATGAAATTGACCTCGTGGCTGCGCTTTTGCGTGGTACGACACTTAGTTAGTGACCTCATCTAAGGACCATCCAACGTCAGCAGGGGACTGGAGGGGCATCATCATCGGCCGACGGCGCCCGTCTCATATCACCGACTAGAGGCGTTCTACCCTTGGAGCAGATGAATCCAACGTGGCAAGACACGTTGACACCATAAACTGATTAGAACGAATTATCGCGTGCGATGCTTGCACGTTTTGGACAACTGAAAAAATGTCTCACGCATGATACAAACTCCAACGTCTCCATCAGTAGTCCTGCGTGGCAGAGTACTCACGAAGATTCCACACGATCGTCATCAGAGTAGACATTGCCCTCGATTAACTCTGTTTTCACTCAAACAACAGCCTAAAGCGAGATATCCGATGAGCAATTGCCATTTTCGGCATCCAAAACAACCCAGCACAGATGATCGCACCAGTAGAAAGGATCGACAACGTTGAATACAACACTAGGATCCATGAATCCAATGATTGGTGACCTCCCAACCAGTCAACGGAATCCTCCACTCCAATGGAAATGGACGTTGACAACCTGAGAGATTCGCGAACCTCCTAGAAGTGCAAAAGAGTCAGACATATGGTCCGCAACTATGGGCGGAAGTAGCAAGCCAAAAGGGAGGGTGAAGTCACAAAAAGATGAGTCCAGAAACGGCAAAGGGAAGGAGTAAAATGCCCAAATCTTGTTTACACAGAGTGATTTGCGCTGAACGATCTTCCATCTGAACATCCTACATTATCGAAGAGGGATTCGGAGATAGCAAAGTTTGACAAGGGGTACGAGGAGGACCGACCAGCGATACAACTAAAGTTTTATTCTCAAGGATGCGATAGTCACAAAACGGTACTGGCACTATTGGATGGAGGAGCTTCACACAACTTCGTAAGCAACGACATGGTTTGCAAGCTGGGTTTAACGACCAAACCAGGAGTGTTTAAGGGAAAAACCGTCAACGGAAGAATGCAAATACAGAGACTCTAAGAACCACTATGACTTCAAGTGGGAAATCCATGGGATGTAATGGTCCGGAGATCCTGTCCAACAATTGATCATTTAGTCATTCTCATATGAGATTTCCTGTACCAGCACGATTTGCAGGTCGTATGGAATAGAGGTGATTTCTACGGAAAAATCGACGACGCCAAACGACATATTCCACGCTTGGGACAAAACCTGACATTGGAAACATCAAAGGTGGAAGGAGCAGATGAAGCCATGGTAGCCAAGAAGAGAAAACCTGTGCAGTTGATACTACTCAATGTGGCCAAGTACTGTATACAACGTATGTTTTGTTCCTGGCTCATGTATTTTGAGCCAATGGAAGAAGCAGAAGTGGCAATAGCTGCCTCATCATCATCAGCCTCATCAGCCTCATCGGCATCAATAAAGTTCGCGATGGTACATGAAGAGTTCGCACCATTCACCTAGGAGTTTCTGAACGTCTTCCTCGACAAACTCTTGAGAACCTTACTTCCTCAATAAGACATCGACCATCACATTGAGTTGAAGCTCGGCAGAAGACCTACAGTTCAAGGGACCTATTTGTTGAGCGATCACAGGCTGATCAAGCTAAAGAACCAGCTCGTTGAGATTCTTAGTCAAGGGTTCATCCCCCCATCCACATCACCATACGCCGCGAGAGTACCATTTGTAAAAAATGAAAGCTGGTGAGATGCGAATGTGTGTGCACTGTTGGGCATTGAATGGCAATACCATAAACAACCGCTACCCTCTTCTCCGAGCTAATGAGCTTTTCGACCAACCCTCAGAGGCTCAAACTTTCAGCAAAATCAACTTCCACAACAGGTATCACTAGATACGCATGGCAGACGCTAACATTGAGAAGACAGGGTTCCAAACTCTCTCTGGACATTCGAAATCACGGCAATGCCGTTCGGACTGACGAATGCCCCGGGGACGTTCTTGGCGGCAATGAACAAACATTTTCCATCCATACCTCAATGATTTCGTCGTGGTGTATCTTGACGACATTCTTGTGTACTGTCGCACCCCAGAGGAGCACGATGAACATCTTCAAAATGTTCTAGAGGTTCTACAAACACAGAAGTTTTCTAGAAAACTCTCGAAGTGCGATTTTGGGGTGCTTTTGTTGCATAACGACTGTCGTCGCAACTAATGTACACCAGACCAAATTTTTGGAGAATGGGGGCCACTATGATTGGAAAATGACTATAATGTCCACCAAAGGCATAAAACACTTTAATTAGCCACTGTTGAAGAACATTTCTCAAGATTTCCACTATGCTAGAAATTGTATGGGGAACAATACAATTCTCTTTATACCCACTATGACACCACTCCAAAGTACACCAAACAACATGAAAAGAAAACCTTAGTCACTGACTCAAACACAGATTAGGTCCCGTATGCTAATAGTTTTCCTCATGTGAAGAAGCATATGTCAAGAGTTGAAATCAATTTTCATGCTCACGATTATTCTCTGCACATGTTTATTTGTTTCTCTACCTTCACGTGCCTCTCTTTTTCGCACCTTCCCCCCCATCTCTCTCTTTCTCTCTCTCACTCTATTCGTGTTATTATGACTTTCGCTATGCTCAAGAGTCATCAAACTAGGAGAAAAGCATCAGCACCAGTATCGGTATCGAGCTGGACGGCCGCTCAATAACGATGCCAATACCCTCAATCGCCGTGATTCAGGCACACGGGCTTAATGCAGGTATCGACCGGCGACGCTGGGACTGCGACGGGCTGGCTGGCAGCAGCAAGCCAGCCGGTCGACTTCCTCTTTGGCTAGTCCTCGTCAGGAAATGTCGACGAGGACTAGTCAAAGAGAGAGTGGATCGGACTAGGTCCAATCGACAGCTCGCCTCTTTTTTGCGCTCGTCTCATGTTGACGACGTCGGCATGAGAAATACGCCAAAAAAAATGATGTCGACGTCGACTTGTCTACATTTAAAATGCAAAGATAGACGTTGAGGGAACGTAAACTTCATTTTTGGTGTGGGAGAGATTTATCAAAACATGTTACTCATCCAACCTCACTCTTTTGTTGTCAACATCGTAGTAAGGTGAAGTGAAGAGGAATGTTTCCTCGTTCAGGTAACGAACAAGCGAAATAATCCTTGAACGGTTCAGTAGGCCATGGGTCGATAGGCCCATTTGAGGGATTTTTTGCCCATTTGCGTTGCAAACGAGCACATCATGCGACCGTGGACATTCATGGTCGCGTGATTGTGATGTACATGAAAGACTGGTGGCGAAAGTCCAAGGACAAAAAAAAACATTCTTAAGTGGATACAAATGACACCCCAAGTGTTTCATGTACCAAAAATGTGACTACTTGTCAGTAAAGATACAAATGACAGTAATTTTGTCACATAAAGGAAGAATGAACATAGGATCTGTTGAGTGAAGCGATTACTGCGCTGGTGCCAAGCTCCGATATGGTGAAGACGGTACTGCGTTCGGAGCACTGTACGGAAAGTTACGGATTTTACGGTGGATTCCCGGGTCCACGTCGACTGGGAATTTTCTTCCGTACAGGCCAGAAAGATGCTGGCATCCAACCCTGGAGTGGCCTAAAGGGCTTGAAACGTACTATACTGTGCTGACATGTGTAAGAGGCTCGCGCATGCCCCTAAGCTGGCTCCAGGAAGAGGAGAGCTACTTGCTGCATAGTACTGCACAGCCACCCTGGTCAGGGAGTCCTATAGCTAACTGGACAAGCATCATGCACCCTGAACATGAGGCTTCCGCTACATCAGTAGCCTCATGCATGGAGCCAAGGCCCCTTCTACCAACATGGGCCAACTTGGTGTGAGCTTCAGGTGGATCCTGATCAACGGGCCTGATGCGGAAGCATGGCGAGATCAACGATCATCATAGGAAGGCCTGATGAACAAGCAACCTTCAGGTGAAGCTTCACCTGAAGACCTGATGAAGCTTCCTAAAGGAGGAAGCTGCCCCCTGGAGCAGCACAGGTATCAGTAAGAGCCTAGGACTGAAGGAAGCTTCCATTGGATGGAATTTTCTCCAGAGTAAGGCAGAGGTGGCAGCAGACCTGAACAACCTGAAGGAAGCTTCTCGTTCAGGTGGTCAACTTGCCAGGACGTCAAGTATAAAAGGCGGAGGTCCTGCCACTTCTCAGTATCCCAGTATTGCCAGCATCATCACTCCAACACCACGTGCAAGGCTCCATGCCTTAGCACCAGAGCACCTTCAACAACGATGCTACTGGAGTTTCTCCCAAGACCCCTGTAAGCCTGGCACTTGCGTGCTAGCCTGGGTGGAGGACGATGCTGGTGATCCCTCCAGGATCCCTGTAAGCCTGGCAAGCTCTGCCAGCCTGGGAGGAGGTCAATCCCTCCAAGACCCCTGTAAGCCTGGCAAGGCCTGCCAGCCTGGGAGGAGGACGCCCTGACATCCTGAAGGCCGTTCACTGTTGCGACGGTGCCTGTGCCGAGACCCTTGCTCTGATGGCCTTGATGGCCTAGCAAGGCGTTACGCCCCAGTTTAGGGCCAGGAGTTATGTCAGAGCGCACTGCTGAGCTGTTTGTATAGCTGTTGTTTCTTGTAAAATACTTGTTCTTTTAACAAGATTCAACTCCATAATTCTTTCTTCCGCTAGTTTCTCAACAGAGTGTACAAGGCATGCTTGCTGGGCATAAAAGATCCTACGGCAGCAGGGGACCCCCTTGCTGCATCACAGCACGTGGTGGCTTTGTCGCTGCAAGCTCACAAAAACCAACATGGTATCAGAGTAGTAGGTTCTTTGTCCAGCCAGTGCTCTTGCAGCAGCAGCAGCTACAGCAACAGTAATTTGGATTGGTGAAGCAGTCCTTCACTATCCCTGGACAAGCTTAATGAGGAGTGACGTTCGCCTTCTCCTAAGAATGCAGCAAGGCCGACCTTTGTGCCGTTCGGCTTGCTCAAGACGGAGAGCATACCATGTTCAACATGGTATGAGAGCAGTAGGTGGTGCTCTCAGCAAGTGCAGCAGCAAGAGCAGCAGCAGACTGCTTCTGGGGTGGAGATGTTCTCTACCATCCTTGTAGAGGAGCTCAGCAAGAGGTGGAGTTGACGCCACTTTGGAGAGGTGCATGGTCGGCGTTCCACCTATGCAGCAAGGAAGGAGAACATGGAAGAGGAGAAGGCTTGGTCAGCTTCTCCTGCACAATCAGTTTTGCGTGCGTTGCACATGGGCCAAGAGGAGATGTTCCATGTCGCAGACCACGCACAACGCCAAGCGACAAAGGCACAACGCTTGGCCAAGGAGGCACAACGAACGGAGCAACAAGAAGCAGCGGCACGTCACGTCGTGGCGCATGAGGTGGAGGCGTTGAGGCAGAAGATTTTTGCTCAGGAGCTCCTTCGTGAACAGGAGCAGCTGACCCATGCAGCTCAAGCATCACAGATGCACAAGTTACAACAGCCACATGTGACTCAAGCAGCCCAAATCACACAACTTCAGCAGCAGCTGGTATGGGTTCAACAACAACAGCTTCAACAGCAACAGCTTCAGACCCAGTAGCAAAAACAGCAGCAGATGAAGTGGCAACAAGATTCACGTGCATCATCTGCACATCTGTCTCAAGCAAGCCATCCTCCACTCATGCAAGGAGCCTTATCTCCACTGGTGCAACCATCTGCACCACCTCAAGGAGACGTGCCACTGACGATTGTGGCTGAGCGGCCACAACCTGCCCAGAATGTGCCACCCATGTCACAAGCTCAGCATGTGCTCGAAGCACCAGTGCTGCATTGTTTTTCAACCCAAAAAGGACCCGTACCTGCTGTAGGAGCGGTCCCACCGATTCTTGCAACTCCTTTGGAGATGGACTGCTCCAGCCCATGTCGGAGACATCAGGTGTCTCCTTCTGAGAGGTGCGGTGAAGACGTCGAAGGCGACGGTCCACCTGCACAACTCTTCAAAGAGAAGAGCACAATGGAGAGGGAGAGCTACAGTGCCCCTGCTGGACCATCTCATCGTCCATCCGTGCCTCTAAATCTGCCCATGAGCTTGAAATACAGCTTCCATGTGGTAGAGCAGACACTAGGAGCTGAAGAGCCAAGGCGTTTGGCGGAAGAAGTGTTCCATACGCTTCAAGCTATTACGACACGCAAAGCAGCTGAACATGCGAAGAAGGGCTTGCGGCAGCAGTTGTTCCATTGTTCGGTTCTCCTTTGGAAGGGGAAGCGGAAGGAGAATAAAGCCTGATTGTTAGAGCTTCAACACCAGGTGTACCAGATGGAGGAGATGTAGCGAAAAATCCACCTCTCGTTGATGCAGCAGCCAGCAACAACTGTGCAACCGCCGCAAGCAGGAGTGGCATTGGTCATGCCACAAACGGTCATGCTAGCACAGGTGCTATTGCAAGCATCTGCGTGCAACAACATTGCGCAACAGTTCAAGGCACAACCATCAAGTGCTTTGATGACACACGGAGCAGGACCACTCTGTATTGTTCCTCAAATGACAGAGGGAGGAAGTGCTTCCACAGATGGAAGCACGGTGACTCAACAGCAGATTAGTGCACATGAGCTCCTTTGCCAACAGGAGCAAGAGATGTGTGTGACTGCATTTGCATGCATCTCTCAAAGGCAAACATGGGTGGCTCGACCGCAGCAGCTGTAAAATCACATGTGCCAAGGGGAGCCATGCCAAAGAGCGCAAGCACCATTGCTGACGAAATTCACATCTGCTCCTTCATCGTCGGAGCTTGTCATGTCTCGAGCGATGCCATCAGTTGCATCTGCACTTGAAGGCATGCAAAAGAAAGAAACGGTGGCCAATGCAACACCGGACGAGGCAGTGGGGTAACGGCCGGAAATTGCAGCTCCGCAAGCAAAGCCTTTAGCGTGTCTTGAAACCGTGGACACGGCGTAGTACCAATGTTTGGCACAAGCACTTGGCCCAGCCCAATCTCGCTTTTATCAATCACGCGAGGGAAGCACATCGGCAACGTCGAAAGTTGGCAAGGAACCACAGAAATAAACAAATTTGCAACGGTTGAACCCGAAAGGATGGAGTGCACATCTGCCACGCTATGCAATGAAGTAGGGCCAAAGCAACAAGCCGCCAAGGAGGATGTGGACAAAGTTGTGAAAAAAAAAGAAAACCATGCAGACGATGCCACTTCTCCAACACTAAGAACGAGCTGTGAGGAGTAGCATTCTAACGTGAAGAGCATCACAGCTCTCAGCGATTTGGCATGTCATCGGCGGAAGAGGCGGCAAGGTGTAAGCAACAAATCAGCTCACCACCATCGACCAACAAGTCCGTGGCCCCAACACAATGGCGACATGGCTGAGTGTTTCAGCAACAAATCGACTTGTCTGTTCCGCATCTCCACCACCCACCTTGTAGCGCGCATTGGGCAGCAGAGGAAGCGGAAGAAGAAGAGGAAGAAAAAAAAGAAAGGGACTCAAAAAATGTCCTCAAAGAGGTGGCTGCGACGACGGCCCGGATTGTAGCAGTTGCACTCATGAGCCGATGCTACCACGCAACGGCATTCGGACACATGCGACGTCCAAGAGGAGTGAAAGGCCCTTTATGGACCTCAAAGTAGCCTTTGCAAAGGAGCAAAGCTACAAAAAAAAAAAATCCTGCCATGTCGGCAGACAGATGCAAGAAGCCCACCTCATGAAGGTGGCATGCGCGATGGAGCTATGCTCGATAAAAAAAATACATTCCTGCCGTGTCGGCAGACGGTTGCAGTAAGCCCACCTCTAATCAGGTGGCATGCGTGGTGGAGCTGTGCTCCACGACAGACGTTCCTGCCGTGTCGGCAGGTGTTTGTAGTAAGCCCACCTCGTGGAGGTGGCATGCGTGACGGGATGATATTCCACGGACGCAGTGCCAGTGGAGATCCTCACACTTTCATCAAGTGCGGCAGCAAATTTGCGTGGCCGTTGAGTTTATCGCAATGAACAAGGCCTTCACCAATGAGGGGGAGGAGGCCGGAGTAAGCAACAATCTCTCCAAGAGATTTCAACAAAGTAAAAAATTGAAGCAAGGTCGCTCCATCAATAACGGCAGCAGAGTGGCAGTCTGCAAGCATTGAGGAGCGGCTGGCAGAAGTTAGTGCTGCAACAATCTACATCAGCTGCCTGTACACTACACGTTTGGAGCAGTGGGAGAACAGAAAAGCCAAGAGAGCTGGTTCTGGATGATTCCGGGAAGCAGCTTACTTTTGCTTCTCACTTGGGACTAATATAGGTCAGGATGATCTCTGACCTGGACGAGTCTTCTGCTTCAAGCCGGCGCAGAAAGCAGTGGCGAGGGGCAGCCGGGAAATTTCATAAAAAGAAGGGGGGAGGCGTCGCTCGCGCTCGCGAGTGAAACAGGACCTCTGAAGCGGAAAAAAAAAAGGGAGCAGGAGGAGGAATCGCCCGCTCGCGCGAGCAAAACAGGACCTCCGGAAAAAAAAAAAGGAGGAGGAGGAGACCGC
>SZWC01016412.1:13650-23946 GCA_023375785.1 Penium margaritaceum | reverse complement strand
TGTCATGTTAAAGTAGTGAATGATGTCCCATGAAATGCTAGAAATTGATGCGGAAGGTCATTTGATGACCTTGCCCCTAGTATGTACATTCCCAAAAGGTTAGGACCGTTAAGGTCAACGGCTACGAGCCGTTGGGATGGTGCGAGCACGGTCAACCAGGATCGTGGCTCCAGATTATATGTCTACTCCGTATGTGTTGTCAAACTTACTTCTTGATCCTAACAATCTTCTTTCTCAACAAGTGAAACATGGCTAACACACCACACATGTGTGTAGTTTGAGGGAGACATTTGTTTTTTCTTGTTCTGAGTTCCAACTACCACCATGCCTATGAAGCTTGAGGAACAAGGACTCCTAAAGTGTACGGACCATGAGCAGCTTTTGCATACTATAGATGTCACTGATTTCCTCTCCATCGTTTTCCTTATGTATCTTGCTACCACAAACCCCGCTTAAGCTCCATCCTTCCTGAGATTCTTTCTCCTGCACATGTTGCATCTAGAGGTGCCTCTTTGTGCTGTTCTTGTAGCCTAGATCACTCCATGGGTCTATGCTATCATTCTTGACTAGATCACATCGTTGAAAACTTCACAAACAATGATAAGATGCAAAATTTGAATACACAAAGTCATACATCATACACCTCCTTTTTTGGTTATGCTATGGATGTAGTTCTAACCAAGCTTTAACAACTAAGTCTCCACATAATGCACAAAATTTGTCATTGAAAGCCATAGAATGTTGTCCTGAGCTTGCTAGAGGGGCCTACGTGTCACTCAGGGGGTAATCATCATCAGTTTTCTATGCAAGGAGACTCAGATACTTCATGTGTTTGCAGGCCCATTTTTATCTTTATCCGGATCCCTAATTTTGGTTCCTATATGAGGAGGATGATATTCCAAACTCATGTGTTTGCAGCAGTTTTCAACACAAAAAATTGAAATATGAGCTTGTCTAAGCTTGACTAATTTCTGTGATGTGATGATGCAAAATCATTTTTTGCGAGACACGCCTGGCAATTTTACACAGTTTCCATTTTCATTTTCTTTCTCTTATTCGCTCGTGCTCTCCTGTAGCACGGCAGTGCCACATCGACCGGTCGAAGGAGCCACGTGGCTCGAGCGGGGTCACCTGGGACTGTGGGCGGTGAGACGAGATGGCTTGAGGGTCGGAGACCCTCCAGCATTGCGGCTGTGGCCAAGTCGGCCAAGAATTTTGTCAAATCTGCTACATTGGTATCTGAGTTCCAGGGCTTGAATCCCATGTTGGTATTACCAAAGATGCCAAGGCGGCTCACACTCCTAGTGGGGGGGAGTGTAGCGTGGCCGTGCCACGCCGACCGGTCGAAGGAGCCACGTGGCTGGAGCGGGATCACCTGGGATTGTGGGCGGTAAGACGGGATGGCTTGAGGGTCGGAGACGCTCAAGCACCGCGGTTTCGGCCTAGTCAGCCAAGGATTCCGTCGAATCTGCTACATCTCCCCTTTTCCTTGCTCATCCTCTTGATGAGGAGTGGAAAGAAGGATGGGGGTGGGGGACCACTAGCCTCACCATCAAGGTACTCATAGCCTCTCGACCGCCAATAGAGCCACTGGCTGGATAGGCGGGCGGTGGATGACCGGCAGGTGGAGGGCCTGTAACTTGACAGACTGCCGGCCATCTTGCAGACTAGTCACCATATGGCCGGCGGCCAGCGAGTGGCTGGCCACCAACCAGGCCTCGTTTTTGCGAGGAGTCTCTGCTTGCAAACCCCTCACTTTTGCAAGGTGGGAGGACCAAACCGCCCCCCCCCCCCCCCCCCCCCCCCCCTGCGATAACGGAGTAGGTCACAATTTGTGCAGGTATCTCTAAAATCACTTCGCTTTCTTGGTTGATGCAACAAATTTCTTTTCTTTTTTCTTTTTCTTTGTCCTCCATTGTGATAGCCATAGGACGGACGAAATGATTGATCATGATAGAATGGAGTGCTCTTACACAAAGTACATCAATGTTGAGCACCATTTTGTTCAAGAGCACATTGTATTTAGTGATGTAGAGATTAAGAGGTGCATGCAGGCCATAAAAGTGCTCAATTCTTGGCATAGGCTCTCAACAGTGGCAACTTGAAGATTGCTAAAAATGCATGTCATTCATTTCTTTTGTACATGGTGCTCCTCATTTATCTCCTTGTGCTCCCTGTTCATCCCCATTTTAAAAACAATATGTTTTTTTTAATCTTAGATTTTGACACTATTCTTTGAACATGTGCGTAAACACCATTTGGAAGTCATGGAGGAGTGTTAGTTCCATCTCACCAGGTTTCTGCACACTGTGATCTCTGATTTAGCTACACTAAAATGCAAGAGATTGACATCCGTCCTCTCAGTCAACATGTCAACCAAGATGAGGATCCATGGGAAAATACATCATGAGGGGAAGCAACCACAATCTATGTATGTTGACATATTTGATGAGATGAGTTACCACGACATTGCATCCCGTGCTCTTACCATCATTTATGTATTTTTGTTGCTTCTATCTTTGCATAATCAGTTATGCAGTGCTTGGTTGCCGTTATCCTATTCTTCATTTAGCAGGGAGCAGAGTAGTCGAGTGCTAGTTATTGCACTTTATTGTAACCAGCACATGTTTTTTTCTACATGTGAGGAGGCAAACCTGCCTCCTCACTGAAAGGAGCTTGACACTCGCTCGGTGGCTGGTTGGCTTATGCTAATCCCCTCTCCGCACGATTCTTCTTATTCTATTCTCAAAGAACCACCTTCTATGATGCAATGACAATCCTTCTCCTTCTCACATTGAGTGGTCTATTCATGAGCCCACCTTGAGAATATGAAAGTCGTGATAATTTCAATTGACTTCTTGAAAAGTACTATTTCTTTGTAGAGACACACCTTGAATACTCTCAAAGAGAAGTTTCTTGAATTCACAAGTTACATCACAACCTTACACACGTCAAACTCATGAAAGACCTCAATAATGCCTAATTTGTCTTTGGCAGTTGTATAGATGTGCACTTTCATTTTTCTTTCGTTGTCATCAAAGTGCACTTGTTGTCGATTCCAAAGAAAATGACTTTTTCATTTTCCAGATTCATCCTTAATTGTCAACTCAATGTATGCAAAGCACAATATGTTCTGACTTTGCAACATGTTGTAGATTTCCAACACAGAAGTTTCTTAATGCTTGAAGCTGAGAATGAGACCCAGAAGTTGAACGTAGAGGCCTGTGGTTCAAATTCATAAATGAAGACCCTTAGGCTGCAAAGTCCAGCTACCAGTTTAAAAGGGACAGCATTTGGCTACGTCTCGAGTGAACTTTGTCACGTGCCCATGGCCAAAAAGTGTCAAGGAGCTGCTCTTGTGTCCCACCGCTCAATACTGGCCTCCCTCAAGCCTCCGACCGCTTGTTGAGAATACGCCCTTCAGCTTCCACGTCATTTACTATTTTGCACATCACCCAAGTAAATGCAGGTAGTACCCTTGGCAAAAGAAAGAAAAATGCGTTCAAAATCAGAGAAGAAAACTGGAAGTGACAGCGTATGAGATCATTTTCCAAGAAAATTGTTCACCCTTCCCTTGTACTTTCCTCTCGTTGCATAGGCACAATATGTGGCGGGATAACATGCAAGAAGCAAGGTAAAATTCATTTGGTCGATGGCAGATGTGATGAAATGAAGTCTTCATGATAAGAGAAATGTAGGGTATGAATCTTCTTAATACATGCTCTAATCTACATTCTCTCCTTAGAACTCACCTCAAGAGGTTGGGGTGAACCCATATACCACATCTATCGATGTTTCCATGTTACCAACTAGTTAATCAAAAACACCTGATCATATGTCCTCTACACAGCTTAGTCCTCAAGACACGTGGACCTCCATCGTTTTTCACCTCGGGGCATAAATAGATATTTGAAAATTGAATGACTTGATAGAAATTGAAGCTATGATGAATAATGTCTATCTAAATCCCAAGTCTTTCTGTTATGATTATGTGTGCCTCCGACACAAAATCATCTCCAACAGATTATCTCCCTCCTTATCTTGTTCTTATCCTCGAACAACCCTAATGTCAGATCAATTACTAATCTACGCTTTAACTCCATTGCGACAGCTGTCACCTCCACCTGGAAAGGTGCCTGTGGAGTCAAGTGGCCTACCATTTTCATAGAGGGGCAAGTAAAGTATGGATCTATGCAAATTTGCATCCCAAGGAAGCATTGTGAAACCAGATCTTACTCTTGTCGTAGAACTTCCCCAAACGTAATCACCTTATGCTCTCCCACCCCGCAATCCTACGCTTAGTGCACATTGAGTTTCTGGTGTGTTGCTAGAAGAAAATTGATTTGCAATTCACTGTCACTGTAACTGTTCATGTGTCAATCCATGGTCGGAATGTCCAAACTTTCGGTAGAATCATCAGTGTTTTTTTGGGACGATGAAGTCAGATCCGACCGCGCTCAGATATGGAGTCCGAATGGAACTACAATCATAACTTCAAGTCTGAGTCCACTTTCTACGCAGCAACATGTCAAACATACCCTAAAACTCCCATCAACACATCCCAAATCAAAACATGCCTTTTGTTACTTCCTCCTCTCTGATCCTCCTTTTCGACCTCCTTGCATGCTTTAACATTTGATCGATTCATCCTCAAAGAGATTGGACAACCCATGGGCCTCTACCAATGTGAGAGCTGGCTGCTCACGCAAAAGACTACTACGTGAGCAGTAAACTCACGCTCACTAGAAATGGTCTCCAATCTCCAAAGGCCTTCCGTTGATGCTGCCTCACATATAGCAGTAGACCGAGTCCCTCTTGATTTCATTTATGACACTTGGACACGGGCATCCCAACTATAAGGGAGCTACTCTGAGCCTGCGAGCACCTCTCGCCTGACTGATGTCCGTTCGAGCCCCCTCCACTTCTCGGTCTCCGGCTCTTGATGATCCAGCGATCATCGCTGTCGGCCCAGAGACCTCTCCAGCACAGAAAACTTCTACCCATGTTCACTCACACACCACAGGCACCCATGATCCTGTACCTGTGTCCGCCAGCACTCCGGCCTCTGTGAGTGGTCCTGCCTCACCTGCTCCTTTTGTCACACCCAGTCCCGTGTCTCCCACACATGCATCTCCTCATACGGCATCAGCTGCTCCTTTGCCTCAGCCTTTGCAAGGCGACGATGTAGTAGTCGCTGATGCTCAGCAGAGAGAACGCCAGTGAAAAAAACTCAAGCAGGATGAGAGGGGGAGCAAGAAGGAGGAGGAGAAATCCGAGAGACACGATACATATCATCCACAACAGAGGCACGATGAACAAAGCTACGAGTATCAATAGCTGTCACAGTCGTGGAGTTTGTAGTGTGCTCCACAGAGGGTCCCATCAGTGCGCACGTACGCACAGAATGTAAGCTGAGCTCAAGGTCAGGCACAAAAAGCACATAAAAAGATACAGGGGGCCAGACGGACCATCAAAGCACACAACCCCAATACCCTGGATTGGCAAGGACTGACCAGAGCCTGTGCGAGCAAAGCGAACAGCAGCAATAGGACCGAGAATGACGAAGTCACTACGAAGACATGTCAAGTGATGAGTGGCACCATAATCGATGATCCAAGTGCCACCGGGATCACGACCGGACGATGTCACCGTACAACAGGCAATGGAGTACTCGGCCTGAGATGAAAGTGAGCAATAGGTGAGGAGGAACGACAAAGAGCACTGTGGTGTGACTCATGAATCTAATTGGTACTGTAAGGCCCATCATCATCACATGCCAGCTGTTTTCCCCCACACGAGTCAGCTAGAGCGACAAGAACAGACAAACAAATAGTGTGTGAACCACCCGGCTATGACAACAAACTCCCACCTTCTTGAAAGCAAAGCGCCAGAAGATGACAGAGCTTGGCGATGGTGCGGTCATGCTGGTCCGGATCGCCACTGCTCGCCAGTGAGGTAGTAGGAACTGCTGCAATCATGGTCGCAGTGCGATCGGAGGCTGTGCTGCTCGACGCCTAAAGACGTTGCGCGTGTGCTGCCTGAAGACGGCAAGTTATCCGCACCGAATCAAGTGGATGCTGGCACTCGGTGTCGTGATAAGCACCTCTACAGTTGTAGTAGTGGACAATGCGTCCACTGCTACCGCCAAAGGACTGCTGCTATTGTTGCGACTACTGCTACTGTTGCGACTGCTGGTGGCCCGAACCACGCTTCTTCCTACCCTTCTTCCCCTATGCCACGGCTGCCATACCCTGCATCGGAGTCAGGGTAGCCGGGGTGGAAGGGGAAGAGGAGGGTGTGCCATAGGATGAAGAATTGGTATGCAAGCTGGACGTCGGCGGCAACGCGATGACCGCTACAGCAAGCGAACTCTCCTGGTGGGCCACGGATGCTTTGCGAGCGGATGTCACCTGGAGGAAAAGTTGATGTTTCCAACGCAGAAGCTGAAGTGAGGTGGAGAAGGACTCGAGCACGGCATCGCTAAACCCCGAGAAGATGTCTACATGCTCAAGACGAACTCCAATCATGAGCGTGCGAAGTGCCCAAAGTTGTGTACCTCCTGAGCAGGTTCCTAATGGAGGGAGTGAAAGGCGCAAATGTGAGCCGCACGGGTGGCGTGCGTCTCTATAACACACAGGGATGAGCACCCGCGCCCGTGCTAGCCTCTCCAAGGAAAGGGCGAAAGTCCACAACAATCTCGTGTGGCATGGCATAAAGGAGTTCGCACATCGCCTCAGCCACTGTCAACACCTGAGCGCAGTCTGTAACCTGGTACGGACTGTGATAGTAGGACCATACCCCCTCTGAAGTGGCCCAGACCTGGAAGAGAGTCTCCCAACAGTCAAAGCCATCATTGCTGACATAACGTGGGGGTGGTGTCTCGATGTCATTGGGTTGCCGCTCCGTGGGGAGAGCAACCTCAGGCTGGGAAGGACGAGGGATGGGGAAGACGCCGGGACGAGGAAGCCCATCGAGGTAGGGGTCAAACAAGGATCGGATCTCCAGTAACTAGGAACCGGAACGCGTCTCAAGCTGGTGAAGACGCTCTTGAAGCTCACGAATATCCCTCTCGTGGGTGTCATCAAACATGCCTGGCATGTTGGGGTCCTCATCCAAAGGATCGAAAAGTGTCGGGTCCTATCTAGTTGCTCTCCTCGGTGTAGATGATGACTGATGTGCAGAAGGTATGGTACACCTTCTCCCCCAGATGTCTACTGTGGGGTCACAGACTAACCACAAACAAGATCAGTGAGCCCACGGATGGCATCAGTCTACTGCTACTCGTGACGACAGATCTCATCCTGCTGACTATGCAGGTCCGCAATGGCGTGCGAGCGTGGGCTCATGACCCCTGATGTGGAGGAAGAGGGATCTGGTGGTCCTTTGCCCTTGTCACCGTTCGAGGCCATGTCAACGTTTAGTATGGACCTGGACGTCAAACTGATCAGACTGCAAAACTGTCAGTGTTTCTAGAGAATTTTCAACGCTGGTAAAACATGATGTTTGTGCCAAAAATTTGGCAAAGTGCTGGTGCTGACGTCATCACTCATAATGATGACGCCAGCATGGAGGTTGTCTAAATGAGGTGAAATTTGGAGCAATTATGCGCCAAAGGATGCTGAATGCAATGGTAGTGGTTCCGTGCAAAAACAACTTAGAAAAGGAAAACGTCACCATTTTCATTTCAGCCCAAAATCTTGAAAAATCTAGATCTGAGAGCGTTGTTTGATTTCCTGGAGCCTACAAGGCATGAAATGAGGCGGGAGTGGAAGCGATGGATAGGGTTTTCCAAGATCTTTCTAACGAGCTCTTACACGCCAAAAGTGGTGGTCAAATGGGGCAGATACATTCTCTCATGTTCGGGGAGGGTGGTATGTGCGACCTGAGTGAAGCTTCTGGGACCCTTCATAGACCCCGTCTCAACATCTCATGCCTCAACTGCTGCAAGAGGGGGTTAGGAAACCCTTGGCTGCCCCGTGGTGGTGGCGTGGTGATTTGGTTGCAAGGGTGTCTCCGCTTCTGGAATCTGCAATGGCGGGTCACCGTGGATTGGTGGGTCATCGCAAGACTGTGGCTTTAGATGTGGCTCTCACTGCTGCAGCCATTGCTGCGTCTCTGCTGTGTAGCTGAGCGAGGGATGCCTTGCAGCTCTGATAGCATGAAAATATACGTACAAGCTTCCTAGCAACACAGTCGCTGACTAGGTGTCAGTGCCCTGTCAGACAGTTACAACAGTCACAGGTTGTACACACGATGGCAAGGGTCTGGCTAGGAGACACAAGTCTGAGTGTCATAATGCTTCAATAGCATTTGTAGAGAGAGATCACAACTGAAAGGTCCATGACATAAGTGTTTGCCGCGGCTCACGGCGGGTGTCGCACGCGACAACATAAGGTCTGTCCTAAAACCGGCCCAAAACCACTGTTTTGGCCGTAATTCCGCGTAGACATGTCAGAACGCTATGCCGTCTGAACATAGACATGCAACATTTTAAGCCAAACGCTATGACTGGTCACATGCATACATCTAGCATCAAACGGTGGACACATAATGCAAAAACATGCAAATCGAGCCCACGGCCAGTCCACAGATAAACTCCCACTTGCTTCAGAAAAACTATAAGAGGTCCTTGGCAGCGTCCAGAGCTCTAGGACGGTCGTCGGTCAACTCCAAGTTGGTAGTCCACCACCAGACGACGAACCGGTACCACCTAGGTCCGCATTAGGGATCTCTTTGGCATGGACTCGGCCGAGTGGTCACAGTAAACTGTACAAGTCGACAGAAACGTCACAAATTGCAAGAGCTACGAGGGGATTCTCCTCCTTTTTTGCCCCAATCATCATGTTACAATCAGTCGTCTTGCTTAGCTCAATATCCCAAACATCACTTCTCACTGTTTCTCGTGACCCAATACATACCTTCTTTTATTACCTGGCCTCACAAAACTTCTATCAGACTCATGGAAAAGTACTCGATGGATGAAATTCCAAGTGTCAACCTTGATTGAAGGTGGATAGATTTATCCTGCTTGATTCTTGAGCAAAAGATGCATATACAAAGCTACTATTTGGACCAATGTCAAGGTGCACCCATTTATGCCGGAATGATTAAAATGCAAGTATGTTATGCTTCTTTGCAGGTTTTTTTTATCGTTTGCTTCCCCTCTTCCCTTACCTAACATTGTTTTCTTCATAGGTTTTAGCTATCTTCGCACTCTCTTTCCTTGCACATTGCCGCATTTAAATTTGAGTTTCCCATAACACATAGAGAAATAAAATGATTTTTTTTTGTTTATATCTCCTTAGTATTCCATTTGATTTGGCGAGATTTATGGGCATGTTTGTGCTTGTACTGATGACAACCTTCTTTACTTCTATGGAACATTTCAGAAATATGCTGATATTTTGGGAAACCTTTGTTCAATTTTCTTCCTTCGATAGTTAAGACGTTCAGAAGATAATTCAAATCCCTGGGCTCAACCCCAGGCTTCTGTTTTGCTGAGGTAGCCCTCACATTTCTGCCGGTTATGACTTAATGATAGTTTAGGTGCGGGTTCCACCTCTGAAGTCAGCGGACTTTTGTCCTCTCCCTCGTCCACGTGCATCGGGCCATCATTCCGAAATTTCGAGTCTGTCCGCAACGTGGTGTCTGCGTGAGGCCGAAGTTTCTCCCGAGTTGTCCGACGACTCCTTCGAACTCGACACACAAAATGTATCACTGAAATCCGTCTCGACGAATGACAAGCTGAGTGCCACTCAGTTCGCCAGGTAGCGTCTACCTCTGAGCTCTGGGGAGCAGCTTCGACGTCCGGAACAGGCTTGGCCCAGTGTCGCCAGTTTGCCACCACAGGCATCTTCCGCGAGCTTTCGCCATGGATATCTGCATGCAAGCACACACGCTGGTTTCAGGTGACATCGCCGACTTTCGGTCTTCGGGCGTCCAGGCCAATGGAGCCTGTGCCAGCAGCAGGGTGCAGATCGCGTGCCAGCTGAAGGTTTCCGTCCGCGGGGTTCTGGAGGGGAGGCGCCTTAACGGCAATGCTCAGCTATCCGCAAGGACACGAGTGAGTCTAGGGCGATGGGACTTGCTGGTGGATGAATTTAGATGCTCCAACCCTTAGAGATTCAAGGCAACACATGCTCTCTCTGTTCAATCGGCATCCATGCTCATCTAGTGCTGAGTCTTCCCCTCTTTTGTCCACTTCGCGCATGCATTGACATGGCACAACTGATTCATCGATGCAGGTTCGTGAAGCCTTGTAGCGACCCCCCCCCCCCCCCCCCCCCCCCCCCCCCC
>SZWC01016411.1:48260-64506 GCA_023375785.1 Penium margaritaceum | reverse complement strand
ATGTATATGTATATGTACATGTGTATTCATATGTATATTTATGTATATGTATATGTATATGTATATGTATATGTATATGTATATGTATATGTATATGTATATGTATATGTATATGTACATGTATATGTATGTTTATATGTATATAAAAACATATGTATGGTCTTTCTCGTATGAGAAAATTTGTCTGACTGAATAATCCTAAATCTACACAATACCTGGTGGCTTCTTCAGCTTAGTCATTCCATTAGCTAATTGAAAAAAAAAATGAATAAATGTTCCGGCCAAAGTTCACCCATTATATAATATAATACGTAACCCAAGTTTCCTCAATCAACAGTAAACCATTTAAGACGTAAAAAAGGGCAGTATAAGTCTTGATTTGTTCAGGATCAAGATGAAACAATTCAGAAGTAGGATAAATAATGTAGTTAAAACTGGCAAAAAAAAGAAATTCTTTAACTTCTATGGGAAAAGACTGTTCGGTAGTCATTATATTACACATACATGAATGTAAAAGAAGGAACAGTACTTCCATAGGCATTTCCCCCCAGAGTTCTATAAAACCAAGGTTATCTGTACCAATTGTGGTAACAACAAAAATATATCTGATAATTCTTACTAAATTTAGATTAAGTAGTATAAAAACATCTTCTATGGTCCTCCTAAGTGTTATCTGGGTTTGTGTTTTACTTGAAAAAAATGTTGGTCCAACTCCCAGTAGACAGTTGTAGCCCCTCATGTTGCATTGATTTTCAGGATATCCACTAAAGCCAGCTATTCTAGAGCAATGAGTATGAAGAGGTTTGTTGCTTCCATAGACAGGATTTTGGGTCTATGTTTCATTTAAATAGTTCAAGGTGCAGGTCATCTCCTTGCACGTTTGTAAAGGATAGGTATTTCTCTGAGATGTCTAATCACAATTGGAGTACAGCTTTTTGCATGCATGAGCAATGCAATGTGTGAAAGGCAAGGAAAACCATGCCATGATGTAGCATGATGTAGAGATTTTCAACAATGTTGGAGGACTTGATGATTTTATTAGGTGAAGTTTACTGTCCAAGGTTGATGGGGAGTGCTTTGTGATTCCGATTGAAGCTCATGCTGGAGGAGAAACGCATTGAATTTCATTAGATCAAGTTTATGTATTGCAATTTTTTACATGGAATGCACCTTCCATCACCTTTTTTCCTAATTGTATGAGGTTAATTCTGTGTCCAATTATGAGAATATCATTGATGTGGAGGCATTCCAACATCTTGATGTATGAAGAAAAATGCTCAAAGAAGGAGGCACTGACGCAAAGATTTTCAAAGATTTTTTTAATTATTCTTTACCAAAAAAGGGGATTCCATGTTAGTGTTGAAAGGATTGTTATGAGCTGAAAAACTAAATTCCTACCACAGTGACGTCCCTCGAGTTGCTTCATACAGAAATGTTTCTCCCTATTGTTGTTTGAAACTATACTCTGTACACAAAGCTAGGGTATCCTTGATTCATTGATTGTTGTAAGGAAGAGCATAGTTCAAGCTATGTGTAGCAGCTTACTGCAGCTTAAATTTCAAAGAATTCCTTTCCAAAAATCTTTGTGAAGAATTTTGCAATGCAACACTTTAAGAATCTCAATTTTTCAGATATCGTTCACACAACAGATCCATTCTAAATATTTTTTTTCCAAGGGGGAGCCTATGAGTCCACATGGGCTTTGGCTGATAAGGATGTTGTATTTTGCATTAAAATCCTTTTTTGAACTTCCTGCATGAGGACCTTATAGGTATTAATTGATGTTGCAAGGTTTAGGGGTAAAGTTTCTTGCCTTTGAGAGGCTGGCAATTTTGTTGGTCACAAAGCACACATTGAAAGTTTCTTCATCCAAATAGATGGTGCATGCTGTGGGAGATGTTTTCGGTGTTGCTATGTTGTTCTTTTTTAGTTGTTGTTTTGGGAGATTCTTGAATGACCTAAAGTCCCCATTTTTTTGTTCTGTGCATGCCTCATAGACCCTTCCCTCATTGCTCCCATCGTTAACCTACTCAACTAGAGGAGTGAAATGCCACTGGTTTGCACGATAAATGCATTTCAGAATGCAAGGAATTGGTTGTCACAATTTATTGGGACAGTTTCCACCGTCTCTGCTATCTTATCATGCGGCTAATCCAACCTTGTTTTTCTAGTTTCCTCCTTTCCCCTCTCTGCTAGAGAACACTTTTTCTGTAATGTTTTTGTGTTGGAATTTATTGTTTTTGGTTCTCTTTAAGTCCTGAAAGTAAGATTCTCATAGAAGAGAGCGTCATGGCTGCTCATGTAGCCACACATTTTTATTTCATTGAAGGTCCATGCCTTTTGGGTGTCATCTTGTACAATGTTGATTTCTAGAGCAACATTATCTTCTAAATTATGTCTTCATTCTTGTGGAACATGGTAGAGGGCCGCAAAGGTGAAAGTTCAGAGGCTATTGATGTCAAGCTTCTGGTTGTGCCAAGCAGGATACATATTAATGTTGTTGGAAGGCTCGTGAGAAATAGATTTATAGCCCACATTCCTTCTTGGAGTACTTCTGGCCTGTGATAATCTTGAATTAGTAGGAAGAGTAACATGAACTTGTGCATCTCATCAAGGATGTGGTTTACCTTTGAGCTACTTGAGTCTACTAAAAACTGTGTTGTGTTTTTGATTTTGCTGTTGGTAACGTCTTCAGAATTGTCTTAACAAGCAATTTGTCGCTTTGTTATGACTTTGGGTTCTACTTCTTAGAACCACTTGTGGAAGGTTTCAAGGAATGCGGCACAGATGATGAGGGGATATGTCCGGATTTGTTATGTGGTCCCCTCAAAGAGCACCACCAAATACTTGTGTCCTGTGGTGGGTTTGTCAAAAACTCCTTATACTTCCATGTTAACCATGTACAGCTTCCATATGCAAAAATACTACAAATATCTGAGTAGCGCACTCAAGGCCTACTTGAGTGAGTTTATTCCTATTGAGGAGGAAGCCAAAAGATTTGACAAGGGCAACAGAACACAGAGTTTCCAGTACCAATAGAATTTTTTGCTAGAACACATACATGATGGTCTTTCATGAGAGAATTTGAAGGAAAATACCACTACGATGAAAATGGGCCAGGTTTACACAAGCTGCAATATGTTGCATGTATACACAAAGAACGTGTACTCCATGAATACGAAGAACAACTGATGTGCTTGGCTAAATGCACAAGCATAACAGGGCCACAAAATGCGCATGGACACAATAAGGGCCAGAGGGAAAGCCAGGGAGTGGGCCAGGGTTAATTGAAAGTAGCATGGAAGCCATCTAGTCAAGACAATAAGCATACAAAAGTTCCCCAAACACAAGGGTATTCACAACAATGATGAGCTTTGGGCATTTCTTGAGCGTCACAGAATTGCCTCCCACAACGGAATCTGCCACGACTTTATGTAGCATGGCTATGTAGGACTGAGGTCCCTGAGGCTGCTATTGGTGGATAAGAGGCCGCGACATTGGCTACAACTGCAGCACTTCATAGGGATGCTGCATTTGGAGGCTACAGACCGGATTGTGGAAAGGGGCGTGGGCGTGGAAGTGGGTCCGGAAACAGAAAAGATCATGTTGTGGGTTTTCCATACCTCTTGGTGACATTGTTTGGCACCACTCAACTAGGAAGATGGATCATGGGTGTGGATTTAAGTAGTCAGGTGAGGATGCAAAGCAATTCACAATGTTGACAAGCTGAAATTTCTGGATTGTTTTCATTCTCTTATGGAATAGCACTTAGGTTTTCTCATCATCATTTCCTACTCAATCATGCATGTTTAGACAAGGTAAATGATCAAAGTTCCTTCTATGTACGAAAGCCAACCATTGTGCAAGATTGTTGTCATGAAACTCCGTGAGCTTTCTTGAGGGAAATTCCTTATGAGCTATGAGCTCAGTCACGCTTATGGTACCTTTCTTTGATGTTTTGATCCATTCAAATTCAAAAACTAAAAGGCACTTATTGAATGCAAACATGGCCACAAGATGTGGAACCAAGTGTATGTTTCACATGAGTTATAGCGTGTTTAGTACCAGTCCCATAACAACAACAATTCTAGCTTGCCCTCAAGAAGCCTTTTCACTCAGAAGNATAGAGGTGACATGAATGTGTAGTTGCTTTTGCAAACATGCTGGCTGACACTGCAGAGGATGCATGCTTTGTTACCATTTTCATTACGTGAAAATTGGGCCTAGAGCATAAGAAATTGGATGGCATGGTTGGTGTTGGGAACAACCATATGGGGCACATGACTGGTGCGTGCAAAGAAAACATACGTATTCATGGGTACAGAGAGAGCTCCACATTGAAGTATATCAACCCTCTTGACCCCATTGACATCATTCTAGGTGGTCCCTAGATCACCAAAAGGAATCTACATATGTCTTTTGATTCAAATACTTCAACCTTCAAAATAGAGAGACTTTCTTGAATCTCCTTCTGAGTGTAGACTTGTCACCAAAACAAATGTAATCCTTACTCGAACTTTTGCAATGCACCTCAATAGACATGTACAACAGGGTTATTGATACTCTCTGGCTCGGCTACAAAAATTGGAAAAAGTGAAGGAAGACACTTTGCAAGAGATCAAATCTTTGCTGTTTGAGTTCTCAAATGTATTCAATCACCAAGCAGCTGGGCTTCTATTACAATGGCACATGGGTCACATAACTCCCTGATTGTGGACCTATTTGACCAACCACGAGGGGCAAGATTTTTTTTGGTCCATGTATCTGTTTCAAGGGCACCATAAAATCCACATCTTGGAATACTACGTGCTGAAAATAGAATTTTAAACACACACGGGAAATTATGAGTTTTGGGTTTGGTGCTTTAGGCTGATAAGCGTCCTGTCACAATTCCAAAGAGACATGAACAAAAAAACTTCCAAGTAACTGGTTTTGTTTATCTTGGATTACCTAGACAACAAGAGATGAGCACATAGAATACTTCTGCAAGGCCCTTGCAATCATTTGGGAGAAAAAGGTTTATGACAGTGTGAGTAAATGCAAAAATGCACAAGATGAAGTCGAATTCCTTGGACACATAGCGGGCAAGGAAGGCATCCATGTCAACCTAGAAAAGGTCGACTCTATGGATGATAGGTTGTTCCCCGAAAACCTTGGGAAGATTAGGTCTCTCCTCAGCCTTGCAGACTCCTTTTGACAGTTTATCTGAAGGTATCTGACGTTGGTAGCTCCAATCACAAGCTTAACATGGACAAAAGACTTTAAGAAGAAAAAATCCTGTCCACTGGGCCCATCTAAGCTCTTCTGGATCTGTTTCAACCATGGAAGGTGCAATGTGATGCATCAGCTGTAGGACTTGGAGGAGTTGTAGTTTAGAAAGATCATTCCAACGATTACAAGAGCTGAACTGTACCCACAAAGATGCACTACACAAGTTTATATCACAAGCTCCTTGCTGTGGTGATGGTTTCCAGAATGTGTAACTGTTACCTTCAGGGTGCTGAAGGGGGAAGGAAAGTCATGATCGACCACAACCTGTTTGTGTTCTTCCAAATGCAATAAAACCTGTCAAGAAAACAGGATCATTAGAGTGAATACCTGATCCCACTCTGTTTTACCTAGGAATTTCATGTAGGAAACATTAACGTAGCTAGTCCACTAAGCAATAAAAAACTTTGAATTGAAGAAATCACCAAGTCCGATGGGTTTTTATGGCCCCTAAAACAACTAAATTACAAACACTAGACCTTCTTGCACCTCTGCGGAAACCAATTGAAGAGATCTCCCAATAAAAAGGTTTTTTCTACAGGATTTGGATAGAATGATATGTCCATTCTTGGTTTCAAGACTCTCATAATCTAGCTCAATTTTGCACTTGCTCGCCTTTGCATACAACTATTTCTTCCACATGATTGTGAGGAGTTTTTAAAGATGATCTATGTGTTTCTCCATGTATTTCAATAAAACCACGATACCATCAGGGAAAACCAAGACAAAATGACCAAGTTTCTTGGCAAAGGTTTGGTTCATTTTCCTCCTTATGTCTAGAGCACAACACCCAATGTTCCATGTGCATCTGGAACACTGGTACATGCATATCATGTTTCCAGGTGTGAAATTTACAGTAACCTTGAGATTACTCCAAGGATGAGAAGACCTTTCCCATTTCAGTTTGATCAAAGGGGTCCTTCACCTGTGGTAAAGGGAATCATTTTTCCAAGGGTCAACTTTTCCAGTGCTTGATAGTCCACTTACATGCATAAACCAGCATTCTTGTTCTTCAAAAAAAGGATTAGCACACCATGCATCAAAAGTATTCAGCTTGAACCACCGTTTTGCAATGTACTCTTTGATTTTGTTCTTGGGTTTGATCCCTTTTACCCAAATCATGTAATGAAGGGGTCTAAATGGAGGACTTGCCTTGATTTTCAACCGTAGGAAAATCATGTGGCCCAAGTGTCATTTTGGTGGAAGCACAGCTGGTGGGTTATGGAATACAGTTGCCAATTCCTCCAACAGAGATTCGATCCCCTGCTTTGTGTACTAATTCACATTACCCTCCACTTTGTGCAGCTATGCCAAAAACAATTGAAAATGATGTTGAGAAAATCTCTTGAAATTCATCATATACAAGCTGGCGTGGACTCTAAGTTAGGTCAGCGGCCATTGTGTACTACAAATTAAAGTAAAGTGATGTTGCCCTTGTTGAAGGATAAATTGTGTCGATTCAAATTACATCATAACATTGTTTTTTCAAAGCTGGGGATTACCTAGAAGCATCAAAAACAGTTCAAGAAAGTTGAGAATCTTCAACAGGACATTGTATGTGTATCATTGAATGCAAATTTTTGCTTTGCATGTACCGACGATGGGTACTAGACAGTTTTCACCGACAAGAACTACACCATCCAATGGTTTGTACTTGCAGCCAGCTTGTCCAATGAACTATGGCTCATAAATTCTTGATCCACCAAGTGTCATCAACCATGCTCAAACTTCCACCAGCTACATGTCCTTTTAGTTGCATCATTGTGATGCCTCCAAACTTTTGAGTGAAGTAGCTCAATGACGACAAGCCAAGTTTGTGGTGATCATAGAATGGGTGAAACAGAATCCGTAACTCCCACTTTTCCCCCATTCATTTCAGTATGTTATTGATATGTATTAATTTGGTAAGTACCTTCAAGTCTTCAAATTTTACAGATTTGAAATCTTTGACTAAAGGTATGGCAAACGTGACTGTGATAATCACCTTAAAGGCATTTTCAATCATCACTGCGGTGCACAATGATTGCATGGTGGTCAGCATTGCCATTGTAGACAAATTGCAACCATGAATCTCTTCAAAAGATGCAAGGTTAAGTGGTTGATGATGGTCATCTGGTAGGGAGTGTGGTTTAACTTGATGAAATTCTTTTGGATGGCATCTATGTCTTAAAACATGATTCCATAATCATAATCCATTTCCCCCCGTGATTCTTCCCCACTAGCATTAGTCAGGGGTTGGTAAAACCCATACCATAGTGTTGTCTGTTTCCAAAGCCAGGTTCATTGACTCTTCAACGACCTTGTCCACGGCCCATTTTGCTGCATCTTGCTACCCCATGAGGTGCAACAGCTGCGGGCAATGGCGTGGCCTCTTGTGCACCACCAGTAGCCTGAGGGCAGTGAGCCCCAAAGTGGCCAAGATCCATACAGTTGTGGACAAGTACCCCACAAAAGGTTGTGTTGCAATGCTCACGGGCCTCTTGTTTCCCATTGTTATTGCGGTTGTGCCTGTGGTTGGGGCCCTTTGCCCATGAGTCTTCTTGACTGGGGTTTTTTAGGCTGCTTGCCCATAGGCCCACCTTGTGCGGCTATCCGCCTGGCCCTTAAGACATCTATGTGAAAGTTGTGACCTTGCTGTGTATGGAAATTTTGCCTTTAAGATGAGGACTGCTGTGGGTTAAGTGAGAAAACTTCACTCATGTAGTTGTGCATCACCCTCTAGCTTGTCCAAGCCTAGCTCTTTGCTGCCGAGGAGTTCTTTCCCTTCAACTTCTTCCTGAAAAGACCTTCACACAAATACTCTTGTGACAAGCATTCTAGGTACTTGAAGATTTGGTTCCCATTGTCGTTGGTGAAGATTTTGGCTTCCTATACAAGTACTCTGAACCCACTCAAATAGGAATCGAGTGAGCTACAAAGCTGCTTGAATTCCTTGAGCTTGTGAAAGGCACATCGTGCCTCCTCTTGCTTGATGCGCTTATTCCGCATGTAAGCATAGAAGGCCTCACATGGCATGGGCTGCCACTCTATGTGTAGTCACTGTGCATCGTACTCATTTAACATATAGTTGACGATCTTGTCTTCCATTCTTTTCATGGAGATATCACCCTACTAGCCAAGTGGAGCTCTGTGGACACAGAGAAAATGCTCCATCAGGTTGTGTCTTTTGGTAACCTTAATTCCCTTTTGGATAATGTTGAAATTATGGAGCAAGGAGGTGTTTATGACCACCCTAGAGGTTGTTAAGGCTGGCAGGTCCAAGTCCATGTTGTGGCATGCTCTGGCCAGAGCAACATCCAAACTCGGGTCACGCTTCGCAATACGTTGTGAAGGTATTCACATCCGTACGCAGCCTCATGAAGAGCCAAAAATTGGAGCTAGCAAACATAGTAAAGATCCGTGATGATTTACCCAAGGTTAGCTCGCAGGTTGGAAAAATCCAGCTTCTGCACTGATGTCAGCAAATCCTTGACAAAAGCCTTAAGAGCCATGCACTGTCCGTGGACCTTCACCAGCCTGAGGATGGTACGGTTTGCATATACATCTTGGAGGAGTCTTGCCTTTCAAAGGAGGCTTTCATCTTTCATGATACTTAAGGGGCCATGGAAATGCGCCATCAAAGCCACGTCATAGGAAGGGAGGTCTGCCCCCACTCGTCAAGGTGGTATCGTACCTCCACCATCACTAAAAATCTTGAGTTACCCCACTTCCTTGGTGGCAACCTTCTCTCTGTTCATACGCAGTCTGGGTTGAAGGCAATGTCTCAACAAAACTTTGAAGAGGATAATGAAATTCCTGTGCTACAGATTAGATGGCTTCCACTCACTCAAACCTTCCGTGTGGCTTCTTTTTGCATTTGTGCTTTTGTCCACATTGTCGCTGCTAGAAACAACTTCTTTAGGATTTGTGGAAACCTTGCCTTTTTCAAGTGATTGGCTGGATTCTGCCTTACAGTGATGACGATGGTCATAACACTCATTGATATCATCATCTTCATGCTATTCTTTGGGGTACGCAACTGGGTGGTCCTCCCCAGGCAAATTGTTTGTCTCGTGGGAGTCCCCCACTTGCATGTCCAGGTGCAGGCTTGTGGGTGGCTATCATGTTCACGGTGGCAGCTCCCGAATTGTTTTGTCCATCGAGGGCGTGTGGTGAAGCCATCACCACCTTGCCCATGTTCATCTTGGACAGCCTTGCACGGACAGCCCGGTTATTCTGTGCAACTTACATGTGCATCTTGTGTTAGCATTGCCCACAAACTTGAAGATTTATCACCCCTTCTTGGTCAGCTTGCTCTCAAGATTTGTGAGGCAAGCATAAAGTTTATTTCAATTGATGGATATGAGGTTGTCAGAAAGTGATGATAATGTGTTGCTCTATAGAAATCATCTGAAAGCACAAATGCATGTAGAATCTTTTGCAGGTTTGAAAGCAATTTGCGGAACTCAAATTGGAGTCCGTCTGGGTGAGATATGGTTTCCAAAGTTTGGAGATCATGGTTCGGGATCAAGTGGCGACCAGACCACTTTAAGCACAAAAGGTGGCCAGAGTTGTTGACCATGACGGCTGGGAGTGGCCTTCAAGGAGAAAATGTGGCTGGAGGGCCTTCAAGAGACTTCAAGGAAGGAGCATTTGAGGATACCTGGCCGTACAGGCCGTCAGAGACATAACTCTAATGCATGCTAATATGACTGCCGCTCATCAAGCTAGAGTAGGAGTGCAGTAGAGGGTCAACTTTGACAGAGTGTATCTCAGTGCTCCTTTGGCCAAATGAGGCAAAAAAGGGCTTGTTAGAAAGATCTGATGATTTAACTTGTTAATCAAGAGTCAAACATGAAATCCGCATTCTCTGCAAACCTAGATTTGCCTTCAAAGTTTCTGTCTGCAACCTACAACTTCCTCTCACAAACAGTTGGTCCTGCCTAGGCGGCTCTTAGTGAGCCTGATCAACTCCCTGAGGGCTTCCCTAGTTTACAGCAGTGGTATCAGATCTAGAACAAGGCTTTTCCTCTTACTTGAGGCATTCCTTGCACCCTGTTGTGTGAGAGTGGTGTTTGGGGGCTGATCGTTGCACTACCATGGCGACATCCGCTTCGGTGGTGGCCGGAGTCAACATCGTCAATTTCAAAGGCAAGAACTTCTTCAACTGGAGCCACAAAATGAAGATGGTGCTGCTGGAGAAGGGTCTCTGGAGCCAGGTGGATGAGAAGGAGAAGGAACCAGTGGAAGGCTCCCTCTCTCCTGGCAAAGCCCGTACCTACCACGAGAAGCGTGACCGCGCCCTTGCCACCATCTACCTCTACCCTGCCAAAGGAGAGCAACTCCATGTCCGTGGCATCCTCACGCCAGAGGAGGTTTGGAAGAAGCTTGAGTCCACTTATGCTTCCAATTCAACCCTCATAAGCATGCAGTTGCGACGTTGCTTTCACTGTGAAGATAGATGAGTCCAGATCCATGATTGACTACATCAACATGGTGAAGTCTCTTGCTGACCAGCTAGCTGCAATTGAGGACCCTGTTTAGGAGCGTGTGCTCATGCTAACCATCCTGTCTGGCTTTCCTAGCAGCTACACTCCTCTTTTTGTTGCCCTAGACCAGCGTGGTGACAAGCTCTCCCTCAACAATGTGGAGGAGAGCCTGTTGTTTGAGGAGGAGCATCGCAAGGGAGACAAGGGTGGAAGCAGACTAGATGTTGCTCTCATCACCAACTCTGGTCATGGGGATGGTGCTACGCCAACTAGGGGAAATGGTGGCAGAGGGAAGAGGAAGGGGAACTGCCACTACTGCAAGAAGCCAGGCCATTGGGTGCACGAATGCCGAAAGAAGAAGGCGGACCCTGCGGCTGGAGTGGGAGCTGGAAAACAGTCCGACGCTTCGACAAACGCAGCATATTAGGAGAGTGGATTCGTGACAACCATCCGGGTTCTGCACGTCTCCAACAACACCGCCTTGTTTTGGATCATCAACTCGGGAGCCACGCGGCACATGACGTGCCGCTGGGAGTGGTTCATTGTCTACAACGCCATTGAACCTTGTTGGGTGTACATGGGGGACAATCATATACAAATGGCTGTTGGGGAGGGTGAGATTGTATTTTGTGCTTCTGTTGAAGGGAAGCGCGTGGAACGTCATGTAAGGGGGCACTCCATGTTCCTGGGCTGGCAGCTGACCACCTTCCTATTTCCTCTCTCATCTCAGAAGACATGCAGGTTTGCATTGAGAATGGTGGCTGCACCATCTCTGCCCGTGCAGGCAGTGTGCTTGCAGAAGCGGACAATGAGGATGGATTTTACCGCCTTTACATTGCGTTAGAGAAGGAGGCCAGCTCAGCACTGGCCACAAGAGAAAACAAACACGACATTGTTGTCCTGTGGCACCGCCGGCTTGGTCACCTTGGCTTTGGCGCCATCATCTCCATGCAGCAGATGGTCCGTGGCCTGGAGCTCAAGGGGGTGAAGCAGCCTGGTGCATCGGCTTGTGAGAGCTGCATTGAAGGGGAGCGAGCACTCTATCCTTTCACGGGGAAAGAAAAGAGAGAAAACAAGCTTCTCTCATTCGTACACTCTGATTTATTGGGTCCCATACCATCACAGTCCGTGTCCAGCAAGTTGTAATTTATCACATTCATTGATGACAAGTCGAGGAAGACGTGGGTGTCATTCTTGGCTAGAAAGGATGAGTGCATTAATTCTTTCAAGGTATACATTACTGCTGCACAGAATGAGTGTGGCAGGCAGTTGAAGGTGCTTTTAACCGACGGTGGAGGATAGTACCTCTCCAACAAGTTGCGGAACTTCCTCAAGTGTTGCAGGATCAGGCTCAAGGTCACCCCACCTGGAGCACCACAGCTGAACAGCGTAGCTGAACGCGCAAACCGCACGCTCACGGAGCATGTCCACAGCATGCTCCAAGACGCGGAGCTCCCACCAACCTTTTGGGCGGGAGCTGAGAAGGAGAAGGAGCCTGCAGCTGAATCTGATGAGGAGGAGTAGTACAGCAACGTACCGCAGCTGCCATGACAGTCCGCACGCATCAACAAAGGTGTGAAGGATAGTGAGGAGCAGCCATGGCGGTCCGAGAGGCTTGCAAAGAAGCAGATGAAACAAGGGGAGAGGCTGAACCTGTGCACTATTTTACCACCAATGGAGTCATCTGATCTTGAGCTTATCTTCCTCACTATCACCGATGACCCAGCCACATTATCTGAAGCCATGCACAGCGCCAAGGTGGCAGATTGGCGTGTCACAGCAGACAAGGAGTATGGTGCGCTCATGAAGAACGGCACATGGACCCTTGAGCAAGCTCCACATGGCAGCCGGGTGATCGGATGCCAGTGGATCTTTATGCACAAGTGTGGTGTGGATGGTAAGGTGCTCAGCTTCGAAGCACGGCTGGTTGCAAAGGGGTATGCGCAGACTGAGGGTGAGGATTACAATGAGATATTTGCACCTGTTGCAAATTTCCCATCCATCGGAGCGATTCTCGCTCTTGCTGCTGCTATGGACTGGGAGGTGCACCAAATGGATGTGATGTGTGAATTTCTGAATGGTGACCTCGAGGAGGATGTGTACATGGAGCAGCCGGAGGGGTACGTGGTGGAGGGAAAGGAGGATTTGGTGTGCAGGCTTGTGAAGGCTCTTTACAGCCTGAAGCAAGCACTGCGAGCATGATGGATCACCAGCTGGCTGGGCTTGGTTTTGTGCACAGCAAAGAAGACCATGCAGTCTATGGGCGCATGCAACAGGCAAGCCAGGTCATCATCTTTCTCTATGTTGATGATCTGCTGATTGCATCTGATTCAAAGTCTCTTCTGGATGATTTGAAGCAGTCCCTTGCTTCCAGGTTTGACATGAAAGACATGGGAGAGCTCAGCTACTACCTTGGCCTTCATGTCAAGCACGACTGGTTGCAGCAGTCTGGTTCAGGCGACCTTTGGAGTTGTCGCAAAGCACGTACGTGAGCGACATTGTCAAGCGCTTCAACATGGCAGGTGCGGGCAAGGCCGCAACACCACTGGAAGTGGGGGCAAAGCTGAGCATGATGAAGACTCCCCACTGCATACAAGAGAGAAGTCGGATGGAGGTAGTGCCATACCAAGCTACAGTTGGGTGCCTCATGTATGCAGCAGTCGGCATTCGCCTCGACGTCAGCCAAGCAGCGGGTGTGCTAAGCAAGTTTTGCGCAAATCCAGGCATGCCGCATTGGGAGGCGCTCAAGCGCGTGCTGTGCTACCTCGACAGCAGCAGCAGCCTTTGCCTCGCCTTCAATGGCAACAACAGCCCCATCCTCATCGGCTACAACGATGCAGACTGGGGGGGTGACCTGGACACAAGGAAGTCAACCAGTGGGTTTGTGTTTGTGGTCGGGGGAGGTGCAATCAGCTGGAGGATCAAGAAACAAAAGTGTGTTGCCCTCTCCTGCACCAAAGCAGAGTACATCGCCCTGAGTGAAGCTGCAAAAGAGGCCGTGTGGCTACGTGATTTGCTAGCAAGTCTTGGATAGCCGCAGACCACAGTAACTACAATCTACTGTGACAACATGAGTGTCATTGCTCTGACGAAGAACGCAGAGTTTCACACCCACACCAAGCACATCAACCTGCCGTACTTCATCCGCGAGCTCGTGGCAAAGCAGGTGGTGCAGATCAAGTTCTGCCCTTCAAGTATGATGTTAGCAGACTTCTTGACCAAGCCGCTGGAAGCACATCGCTTTCAGCAGCTAAGGGGACAGTGCGGACTGGTGTGATTTTTAGTTCTAAAAAAGTGGGAGAATGATGGATATGAGGTTGTCAGAAAGTGACAAAAATGTGTTTTTTGATAAAAATAATCTGAAGCACAGGTGCATAGATGATGTTTTACAGGTTCCAACGTACTTAATGGAACTTAATTCGGAGTCTGCTTGGGTGAGATATGGTTTTCCAAAGTTTGGATATCATGGTTTGGGTTCAATTGGCGACCAGACCACTTTAAGCACAAAAGGCGGCCAGAATTATTGACCAGGAAGGCTGGGAGCGGCCTTCAAGGAGAAAAGGCGGCTGGAGGGCCTTCAATAGACTCCAAGGAAGGATAAGTTGAGGATTATTGGCCGTACATGCTGTTAGAGACATAATTCTAATGCATGCTAACGTGACTGCCACTCATCACACTAGAGTAGGAGTGCAGTAGAGGGTCAAGGCATGTAAGGGATTGTTAGAAGGCTCTGATGATTTGATTTCTCACTCAAGTGTCAACTCTGACATTTGCTTTCTCTGCAAACCTAAATTTGCCTTCAAAGTTTCTGCCTGTGCAACCTGCAACTTCCTCTCACAAACATTTAGTCCTGCCTAGGCGGCTCTTAGTGAGCCTGATCAACTCCCTGAGGGCTGCTCCAGTTTACAGCATCTGCTTTCCTACACAGCCATTGATGGCATTACATTTCCATTAGAGGTGTAGGTTCCTAGGTGGCCTTGGTTAGCACAAGCACGTGGAAGAAGAAGATTTGTTTTTTAAGCAGCCATAGTTGGCATTATCATCTGTAGGTCTTGGGTAATCTTTCTAGTCACGGCAAAATAATGCTTGCAATGAAAACCAGGAACCTGAAGTTATGATAAAGAGAAAACAAGAGACAGTTTTATTTCTCCTCAAAAAATCAGTTTACAAGAAAACATGGAAACAGATTTTTTTTTCTCCCTTCTCTTGCCTCCTCTTCTCTGGTTTTATCTTCTCTTCTTGGGCCTTCACTTTGTTGTTCTTCTTTTGGCACCTCTTACGCCTTGTTGATTGAATTTCCCTGGAGCCCACGGCAATGGGGAGGCCCTGAAGAAATCATCTCTACCACCATCTTGATTTTTCTTTGCATCTTGTCAGGTTTTGGAGCTCTTTTGTTGTAAGGGCGCATCTTGCACCATTTCTACATTCATGGGGAGGGAGAGGGTGTTAGAAAATAGGAGAAAGGAGGTTGGTATGGACGCAGCACTCCCCATACCATCCCATTGAAAATCAGGTAGGCTCCTAGGGGATAGGAGATGCTAGGATTTGGAAAACAAGAGTAGCTTGTGAAGAGCTTTCTAACATAATCCAAGGTGATTAAAATGGTTGAGTTTTAAGCATATACCCCCCTCTAGAGTTTCTTCTGCTGCTGCTGCAGCTTTGGGTGGTCTTTTGTTTACGTTGGAACCTTTGAAACCAGCACAGAGTTAGCTGTGAGGGTCAACCTGCTCAGATTTCTACTGCAACGGTTGTGACTCCAGCTCCAGTACGGAAGTTGTTTTTTTAGTCACAGACTGGCGTCCAGAGTTTGCATGATGGATTTTCCCTCTTTCATAACTCTATGGCGATTGTCATCAATAACCCTTGTAGGGAGACTTGAATAATCTGAATCTCTAGAAGATAACTTCTACTTTGACTTGTTTTAGGTCCGACACGAGGGGAATAATAGCTCGGACTCGTGAGTTTTTGTGAGTTTTCCAATACTAAAACAATTCATTTTCACTAAAAAAAACTTTAGTTTTATTTCTTACATGTGGTGAAAGTTTGTTCTATGGAAGGCATGTCCGGCAATTTTGTGCCAACTTTTTTCTCAAGCGCACTTTCTGGCTTGGCCTCACCCTTTTCTTTCATTCACCTTGTCAGGTGACAAGGGGAGGGCTCAAGGGTTTGAGGCCACCAACCTTCACCCTTAAGGCATCACGGCCTCCTGGCCGCTGATCATGTTGCCAGCACAATTGGCGGCCAGCAGTTGGCCCTTCTATGGCTGGCTGGTCACCTGGTTGGGCGTGAGCCATCAAGCTGGTTCAATTTTAAACTTTCTCACCTTTGCATACAACTATTTCTGCCACACAATCATAAGGAATCCGTGCAAATATTCTATGATTTATTCCATGAATTTGAATGAAACCAAGATGTCATCAAGGAAAACCAAGACAAAATGACTAATATTCTTGGCAAAGGGTTTGGTTCATTGTTCCTTTGAGGGTTTCCCTGGCACTTGTTAAGCCAAA
>SZWC01016411.1:30281-41090 GCA_023375785.1 Penium margaritaceum | reverse complement strand
GCATCCGCGCATTCTGGGGTCCAGTCAAAGGGCACGTCCTGGTGCGTCAGTTGCTGGAGTGGCTTGATGATGCGTGCGTGATCGCGGACAAACTTTTGGTAGAAAGAGACGAAGCCCAGGAAGATCTTGACTTGTCCCGCGGATGTGGGCTGACGCCATTCTTGCACCGCTGCAATTTTCTCACGGTCAGTTTTGATGCCATCCGCGCTCATCACGAAGCCAAGGAACTTGATTTCCGCGGCTCCAATGGAGCACTTGGCTGCTTTGAGCTTGAGGTTGGCTTTGCGGAGAGTAGCAAACACGGTGGCCAAGGATGAGAACAGCTCTTCGAAGCTGTGGGCCGCGACCATGATGTCGTCGATGTAGCAACTGACGTTGGGGATGCCGCGGAGGGTGGAGTCCATGACTCGTTGGAACGTCGCGCTTGCATTGCGGAGTCCAAAGGGCATGCGTGTAAACGCGTACAGCCCCTCTGGCGTCACAAATGCTGTCTTGGCGATGGAGTCGGGGTGCATGGGGACAGCATGGAAGGCAGCCTTGACGTCCAGTTTTGCGAACCATCTGCGACCCTGTTGCCGCTCTTGTATGTCAACGATGAGGGGCATGGGGTATGCATCTTCTTCGGTCACTCGGTTGAGGTCGCGGAAGTCGACACAAAATCGCTTGGATCCGTCCGGCTTCCCTACGATGACTAAGTTGGCCCGCCAGGGGCTGACGATGGGGACGATCACCCCTTGCGCTTTGAGTTCCGCGAGCCCTTCTGTGATGATTTTCTCTTGATCAGGGAGGATGCGTTGCACCTTCTGTTTCGTGGGTGCGGAGTCCCCCGTGGAGATGACGTGCAACGTTTCCACGGCTCCTAAGTCAGCTGCGGATCCAGCAAAGATGTCCGCAAACGAGTCCAGTAAGTTGGAGAAGTCTTGCCGCTGCGTGAATGAGAGTCGTGAGTGGAGCATGTGGTCCCATTTTGGTGGTACTGTCGGTACTGTTTCGCGGAGGGGATAAACTTCCTCTTCTTCCTCTAGTGGGAGACTAGTTCCAAAGACTCGTTGGCCCCTGTTCCATAATTCCAGGAGGTTGGTCTGTATGCCAGGCTCCGTGGACTCCTCCACGCGGTCCTGCCAGTCGCTGGTTGAGACATGCTCCACGACAGGTGCCTCCGCTGGAAGGGACTGGGCCTTGCCTGAATGAGTTTGTGAGTCTTCGATCGCGGCATCCAGTAGGGAAAAGGATCCACCGCCGGTGACAGGAAGTGCTACCCTATCACCAATGGTAATGGGGCAGTACGTTTCTTCTCTAGACGCGGAGCTCAGCTGCATGATTCCCAGGGAGAAGAGGAGATTGGCTTGCCGTGGCACTAAGTAATCCATGCCCAGGAGAACGTCATACGTCCGCGCTCGCGTGACTTGGACGCTCACTGGTTCATGAAGGGACCCCACTTGTATGGGAAGGCCGTGGACTTCCCCGTCTCCCTGGTCCATCCCTCCCGCCGAGTTAGTGAAGATGCGGTGTGTAGGAAGTGTGCGGTCCGCCTATCCAACCACGAGGAGGACGCGGAATGCCACAGTGGTATGGGTGGCTCCTGTGTCGATGATGGCCAAAAACTTCCTTCTGCAGATCCAGACCACACAGCAGGCAACCTCGTAGTGGCTGTCGTCCTGTCGTGGTGGTTCCAGAGGCTGTGGTGCCCATCCCCATTCTTCGTCCGCGAGTCCTAGAGCAAGCGATGCTTTGCGTACCGCGCGACGAGTGTTCATTGTGCCGGGAGTTGTCGTGATGCAGTTGAGGGATATACCCACAGCTTGGAAGCGTTGGTTAGCCCTGGTGAACTCCTCCTTCGGGCGCGGCACCAGCTCAGGATGGATGCGGAGAAACTCAAAGAAATTGACTTCCGCGACTGGGGTAGTGAAGAGTCGCTGGACAGGGTCAGCGTTCTCCTCCACGATCGTGGCAGGCGCTTGTGCAGGCAAAGGCGGTTGCTCCTCCATCGGGGTTGGTGGCTTCGCCTGTCGTTTCTTTCCCGGTGTGACGGTGCGGTGTACAATGGCCTCCTGGAACCGCTCCGCCGCTTCCTCAGCCTTGCGTCTCAAATCCTCCTGTACCCTGACTGCCTCCTGCAAGTTCCATCCGCGCAGACCCAGTTTCTGAGCTTGAGCAATGAGGGTCATCTCTTCTGTAGTGGGGGGCACCTCTGTGTTCTCGTCCTCTGCCATTGGTAATCCCAATTTGACGTTGCGGGCTCTACTTGCAGGGTTCGCGGATGTCGGTGGGTTGGGCAAAATGCCCTGACCGCCGGGGGTAACTTGAGGTGGATGTTCCGGTGCCGGCCTTGCCTGCTGCTGTTGCTGCGGCCCTGGCCATGTCTAATTGTAACATTGCTGCCACTGCTACACCATGGGATCTTGAGCAGGCGGTTCGGGGCGTGGTGCCGTCTGCCGCTTCCGCGGGCAGTCTCGGGCGATGTGCTCCAAACTCTGACACGTGTAGCAAGCTTTTGGCTTTTGCTGCTGCGGAGGATGCGCGTGTGAGGATGTTGTGGTATCGCTGCCCTGGTATTGTCGGGTGGACCGCTGCCGGGTGAAGATNGCTGTGGCGTCTTGGACCGCCTCTTGGAGGGACAGGTAGCGGTCAGCAATCATCAGACTACTGATCTCATCTGGGAGTGCCCGGATGAGATTCTGTAGCAGGACCCATAGCGGCAGACCTTCCCCTTGCGGGCTTTTAGCCACAGAGGCCCAAATGAGGAACTGATCCAGAAATCGGCGGATGTCCTCATCCTTGCGCATCACCTCTTTCTCAATTTTCCGCAGCGCTTCTTCTTTCGTCAATTGTTTGAAGCGCTCGATGAGGGCATTGCCAAAGTCCTCGAACGACGGGAAGGGGGCTCGCGCATTGTACCAATCCGCTGCCGCCCCTTGGAGGTGCAGCTCTGCGGTGGCGAGATATAGGTCGGGCGGAATCCGGCCAATGCTGGCGTAGAGAGTGATCTGTTTAAGCCAGACCCAGGGGTCTTCCTCCGGGGCACCCTTGAAGGAGTCTAATCGGGGAATGTTGGCGGGCTCGGAGCGGATGTACTGTAGCTGCGGCATGCTGCTGCGGTTAGCCGCTAATGCATTTGTAGCATGCGATACTGGAAGGCTTGCAGATGGAGCCGCAGAGTACCCAGTCGTAGGGACCGGCATCTGTGGTTGTCCCGCGGTCGTGGGAAGACTGACTTGCGTGGAAGGGGGAACCATGTACCAGGAAGAGGGGGTGGTTGTGGAGGCAGTGTAGGGTGTTGAGAAGAATGCTATCCCAGGCGGCGGGACCGGGATCCCCTGCATTGGTACTGCCGCTGTTTGCGGTACCCAATACATCTGAGCCGATGGGGCTGCAGCTGAGGCATGGGGGTGAATTGTTGGTCCCGCGCTGGTAGTGAGGTGCGGGCTCCCAGGTAGCTGCTGTGGGGGCAGGTACACGTTGCTCTGTGCGGCCTGTGTTGGCAATGAGGTCTGGTGGGTCCCTCCAACTGGCGTTACCCCAACTGGCTGCTGGTGGGGGAGTTGCTGATAGGTGAGCATGGGCATCTGCGATATCATGTTGGGTACAAGCGTGTGTGGCACCACTCCAACCGCCACTGGGCCCATCTGCTGTTGTGCCTGGTGTGTCCACAGTGCTTGTGTGACAGCGGGAGACTGTGTTATGTTCGCTGGCTATGCTTCGCTTCCAACCGTCTGCTGCTGGTGGCTCGTTGGCGGAGTCCCGGTTGGGAGAGGCGGAGGCAGGTTCCTTTGCTGGACCGTTCCGCCTCCGGGCTGAGGCATCTGTGGTGACGGCTGTGTGATCGTGGGCGGCCCTGCCATCGCCCCCACCTGCACCATGAGCTGTGGTGGCAGATGCGGTGGTTGCTGTAATCCCACCGCAGGTGGGTGTGGCATGGTCGCCACCTGTGTAATGCTCCTCATCTGCTGCTGTGGTGGTGCATTTGGCGTCGGCGGCTGTGGGGGCGCCCCGGTTGGCAGGGTGGCCGGGTTCTGCTGTGACGCGGAGAGCTGCTACGCCGAACTTGTCTGACCATCCGTGTGCTGCTGCCGTGGGTACTTCGGTGGTTAGGTCATTCCAACCAACTGGGGTTGCGTGGCGGCTCCTATTCCCACGATGAGCGGGGTCTGGTTCACGGGGAAGTGGTTCACTGGTGATTGTGTGGCTTCTGGTGCCTGCGCGGGCACAGACGTCCCCATCCATAAGACCCCCGTGACCTGCTCCGATGTGGCCATCGGCTGTTGCTTCGGGGCGTGCATAGGTGGTTCCGCGGCCGGGACCCCCAGGGTTGCCCCTTCCACCTGATACGGCGGTTCATGTCTTGGGGCATCATAAGGTTGGGGACAGGGAACCGCACCTGTTGCAGCCGCGCTGAGATCTGCTTCTCGTCTGGTGTTGGTGCTTCAGGGACTTCTGAATCCTAGGGGCTCAGGGGTAAGGGCTGCGGATGCACAAGTGGGTCTGCGGGTTGTGGCTCCGCCTTGCCGGGAATCTGCTGCTGCTGTCCGCCGCGACGCCGATACACCAATCCGCGGAAGGCCTCGGGATTTCCACCACCGGAAGATGCCTCCAGTGAAGGTGGTGCGTCAGAGAACCACCGTGTCCCAAGTGGCATGTTCTGCTAGCTCTCCTGCCCCTGGTGATGCTGGGCTGAGCCATGACTGGCAGAGCTGTGGATGCTCTCCACCTCCGCGCGTTCGCCCAGTGTATCCATAATACGACGCCAGTGTAGCTGCTCCAACCACTCAGTCACTCGTCGGTGCTGGGTGAGTGGATCAGGACCTGGTGAGGAACTGACTGGCGTGTGGGACGGTACTGAGGAATCCCTGCTTCCCGCGGAGGTCGCGGCTCATCGTGGTAGGAAGCACCGCGCCGATGGTTGCTGCTGCCGTCGTCCAACGTCCTGATGCACGAAACTGGCTGTCGACATCAATGACTGATCTGAAGGGCACGTGCAGTTCTGCTAGCAAAGAGCAAGGAACTGTCCACGCTCACCGCACCATGACACTGATACCCCCAATTTTTTCGCGTTGTTGATCCTCTCCGCAAATGATCTTGCTCCGCGCCGATCCGTGGAATATGCACTCTACCGCTACTGTTACCCCTCGTAATCAAAGAGGCAGCAACCGTTGTCCGCGGGTTACAACCTTGGAGTGTCAGCGCAGATGCCTCACCGGTGAGTGATGCTCCACGGTCCACTTCTTGCCACACGGAAGTCCACCACCTCGTGGCGTCCGACTCCTCTCCGCGGAAGCCTCGTTCCGCGGACGTGTGCAAGCCAGGGACCGCCAGCAGCTCCCTCCACTCGGGCTCTTGGTTCTTCACACACTTAACTCCTAGATCCGCGGACCACACTCTTCGGGCAATTGAAGGTTGGAGGGCGGAGGGCGGGACACAGGAAATGAGAATAGGCCAAGGACTTTTATAAAGCTGATTGCGGAGTACACAGAATGCTCTCGAATGCAAGCAAGTCTGGGTTGCACTTGTGCTACTGCTAGTCAGGCCTTTTTCTACTTGGGACTCCGCACAGCGTAACTACACACTGTCGGTCTCATCCCTCTCATACTGACCTACTTCCTTTTCTTGGACTCCTCGCGGTGCGACTACGCACCGCGGGTCTTGTCCTCACACACACACACACTATCTTCTACCGGTTGCTTTTCTTCATCCGCGGCCCGTGCACGCGGTTCTTCGTAATCTTCCTTGAACCTTCCGTCTCTGCGATGTGCCCTCCCATCTCTCCTCCTGGATTGCCGCTGTCAGCCTTGTGTTCTGATTGGTCGCGCTCCTGCCACCGTTCTCCTGTCACTTGTTATGGTCGGCGGATGTCTTGCACGTCCGATGTTCCAGCTTCTTTCTCCTCCTTCCATTATTCGGCTTCTGTTCCCTTTCCACCGCGATCTTCCCCGCCGGGCCATCCTTCCCGCTACCGCCACCGGACTCCGCGCCACCCCGTGCTCTACCGCAAGCTTGGTGCGGGAGCCAGCTTTCCACGCGTGTCCTTCCGTGCTTGTTGCTCTTGGTAGAGTCTTGTCCGCGGATCTACCGATCCGCGGAGCTGGCTTTCCGCGGATGGACGGCTGAGAGCAGCCTTCAAGGAGAAAAGCCGGCTAGAGGACTTCCAAGAGACTTCAACAAAGGTGTAGACCATGATTGTTGGTCGTCCAAGTCGTGTGAGACATAATTCTCACGTGTGACAAGGTGTCTGCCACTCATCCCGCTAGACTAGGAGAGTGTGCTAGAGGGTAGACTTTGACAGAGTGTATCCCCCTGCTCCCTAGGCCAAATGACGCATACAAGGGCTTGTTAGAAAGCTGTGACAATATACTTTCTCATTCAAGAGTCAATTCAGACATTTGATTCCTCTGCAAACCTACATTTGCTTTTGTATCTTCTGTCTGCGCAACCTGCAACTCCCTCTCACAAACAGTTGGCCCTGCCTAGGTGACTCTTGGTGAGCTTGATCACCTTCTGGAGGGCTACCCTAGTTTTCATCAGAGCTGACATGCACGGCACATGCCACAAGTTGCCACAGGTAGTGGCATGCAGGATGACACAATTGAACGGATGTAACAACACAATGGCAATGCCACACGAGCGCAGTATGTCCATGCTCATGCACTGAAGGGCAGTGACGGATAGGAGGCTGACCTCATGACTAGGGACAAAGAGAATATCAGTCACGCGTACATCCCTAGCGGTTTCACAACAATGAACAACACCGACACCAGGAAAGGGTAAGACCTGACCAGAACCCGTCCAAACAACAGATACATCGGCAACGAGACCAAGGACACTGAAGGCCTCACGCAAAGTTGTCATGTGATGGGTGGCCGCTGAGTCGATTATCCAAATCTTGGCTGCATCCTAGACTGGTGTCACCCGATTGCTAATAGACACAAGGAAGTGGGCAAGGGACGCGGACGCGGTGGACGGAGGAGCAAACCAAGACTGCCAGTCATCTACCCAAGCGACGTCATCACAAAGAAAAGCATGAAGGGAGGGAGATGACTAGGCAAACGAAGATGTAGGGCTCGACCGCAGCTGAGACTGTGTCATGTAGGGCAGGGTAGGGGAACTAGTGATGATGCAACTTACACTTCCCTGAGAAGTTGGAGCTTAGGTGCGATGAACTTCTCCAAGTGACGCTCACGGATGGGGTCCAACGGAATAGACCGATTGTGACGTGGCAGCACCGGAGCCTAGGAGGGAGTAAGGATGCGCCGATAGTGGAAGAGTGGGCGCCAACGCCTGTGGGGGAAGCTGCGGCAATGCTGTGGATGGTAGGGTAGGGGCGATTGCAAGAGGGATGAAGCTGCCCAACGGGATGGAAACATCAGGGACGGCCACATTGACGGCACTGGTGGTGAGACGATGCTCACGCTTCTGACACATGGTGGTGATAACACACACCTTGTTTGTCATTAGCAGACAGGTGTACCACCCGTGTCCTGGCTGGCCACAGTTATGGTAGACTAAACTGCCACCACTAGGCCCAGTCGACTGCTGTTGTTAGCCCTTACCCTTCTTGTCCCTGCGCTTCTTCTTGCATGACGCTGGGGCGCTGGAGGACAAAGGTGCTGCGGGAGCATCAACAGCCATGGGGGCAATGGCAAGAATAGCGTGGACCTCTGTGTGCTAGATCGAGCACTCCTCACGAGCTTCCTCAATCTGAAAGAAGAGTTTGTGTGCCCAGGGCATGAGGGTGCCCTGGGCTGCCATCGTGGTGAGGACGTCTTGGGAGTAGTGCACGAAGACTTCAGCAAATACATCGGTGGCGCCATGCTTGATGGTCAAGAGCGCAGATAGAGGGGGTTGGGCAGTATCTCAAAGGCGGCAAAGGATATCCTCCTCCTGTTGCCAATAGGAGGTGATTTTCTTAGTCTTCCCCACGTGGAGAGAGTTGAAATCCCGGAGTAAACGGCTTGTGTCGGCCTCGTTGGAAAGACAATCAGGGTGTGTAAGGATGTGCCACATTGTTGCGGGGTCGGGGACAACGTTAGTGGAGAAGCCATCGAGGAAAGGCTCAAGAGCAAGATGTGCAGATCCAGGAGCCACAAGGACGAGAACACGGACGGTGTGACCGACATCATACACTTGGTCAACCTTGGTGGAGTTGTAGGATATGATGTAGTATGGCCACAGGCCCTCACCCTGTGCCCAAATGTCACAGCTAAGCTCCTAGCTCCGGAACTGCTCGCCAGCCTGGAGCGACGAGGGCAGGGTTTCAAAGTCTTTTGGCCTGTGTGCAACACCCAGAGTGGGGCCTAGATTGGAAGACATCGTCTTTTGTTGACGTTGGGTGTACTGTTGTGCCAAGTAATGTGTGGCAAAGAACCCGTGGAACTAGCATGCCCGGGTGGAAGGAAGGGCGGCGGGATACTAGTCTGGCTTGGCGCTTGCTGCTGTTGGTGTTAGTACCACAGCGGAGGCTGCAGGTGCTGCTGCCAGAGTAGTGGAGGCTGGCTCTGTGGTGTCGTTAGCTACAATGATGCTAGTTGTGGCATCAGCGTTATAAACTACTAGTAAATGGTGGCTAGCGGGTCTCTCGAGCCAACAAGCCATGAAGCTTGTGGGATGTTGGTGTTGGTACGGCTGCTGCTGCTCCTGTTGCTAATGTAGCAGCAGTGGAGGTTGCTGCTGCTATAACGGTGGTGGCAGCTGCTATTGTGGTTGCACTTGCATTTACTGTTGCTGCGGCTGCTACAACTGCTGCACCAGTAGCAGCGGCTTTTGCTATTGTTGTTGCTCTTGCAACTACTGTTGCTACTACAGAAAGGGGGGGCCAGTGGGTCCTCCAGCAAAGATGGACCCCTCCCCACTTTCAGCCATGGTGCTCCCTTGTTTTTTTCCTCATTAGTTCTTTTTATGTGTTGAACTTGTTGACGTCAGTAGTGACTCCAGCAGTGACATCAGTAGGTAGGTTGAGACCAGCAGTGATGCCAGTAACAACCCTTCTGGGTGCTTCTCTGGCTGTTGCTGATGTAACTGCTGAGGCTGCTGCTTCTACGGCTGCTGCTGCTATGGCTGCTACTGCTATGGGTACTACATCAACAGCAGCGAGTGCTGTGGCTGGCTACTGCGCAGTAGTTGTGTGGCTACGTGGATGCGCGGCCTTGTGGATGCGCGGCTGTGTGGCTATGTGGCTGCGAGTCCATGTGGTTGTGTGGTTGTGTGGTTGTATGGCTTTGCGGTTGCGTGGGTGCGCAGCAACTGCGCGGCTGCGTGGTTGTGTGGACGCATGGATGCATGACTCCATGGCTGCGTGGTTGCGCGGCTGTGTGGCTGTGTAGCTGCATGACTGCATGGTATCATGGGCACATGGCTCCATGAGCAGAAGCAGCAGCTCTGCGACATGCTAAGGTTGTAGCAATACTAGAGTAAGGATGGCCCCACGCTCGTTGCTTTGCACTGTTGCCCTCTTCCCATGCTCTGAGTCTGTGAGAGAGAAACTGTGCGTTCAAGAGGTAGCGCCAGAAAGGCAGTGGAAACTGAAAATAACTGATAAGTAACTGAGAATTAACAACAGTGAGAGATCCCTCCAAGTTCTAGCTCCCCCTCAGCTTCCTGGCCAATTAAAAAATGACATGTTTTCTGGCAGGCAGAGTTTTCTGGGTGAGCCCTACCAGAAAGGCGACAACCGAAAACCCGGACGTCGTCCATTTTCCCTAAGAGGACATGTAAGGATTACCCAAAGAATTTGAATGTGTGTATGCCCTACCCGGCGTTCAGAAGAATAAGACTCCCCTACCCACTGACCACGGAATATTGACATTTTACCCACAAACAGCAAGAAAACGCAACATGTCGACGCTACATGTGATGCACCATTGACATGCTGACGTCATCACTCGCTTCAAACATTCACAAAGCCCTCATTTGAGGGGTTTGTGAATGTTCGTGAAGGGGGGGAGGTTTGCCTATGGTTTCCATGGAGGTTTTGAGACTCCCCATGCGTGAAAAGGCCTGTTTGGCCTCGCTACCACGGGGCCCAGTAGGAGCCCACACAAAGATAAAACCCTAAAACCCTGAATGTAATAAGGAGCCCGCGAGGGGGGCGTTCCTCACCCCCTCGCAGATTGGGTATTAGGGTTATTAGTCCCTTTTTCTAAAAACTGGACCATACCATAATACGCTCGTTGCGAGCGTAGTCGTATGGTCAGAATCATCAAGAAAAATAGCAGCAAGGAGTTATGGCTGTTGGAATGATGCTCCTCACCATGGCAGGAGTGACTCCAAAAAGGAACACCAAAAAGACAAGCCTTAGTGGCTTAGTGGTTAATGGTGTCCACCTCTAGAGGCAGGGGCCCGGGTTCAAGTCCCACAAGATGAAATTCTGCCCTGCCTCAAGGGAGGTGGAAAATAGATGCCAGGAAGCTAGCTCAACCTCTAGAGTTCCTCTTTAAGTTTCTAGAAGGCCAGGTGAGGGTCCAGGAAGGTGGCACACCTTCTAGAAGGGGTGACTTGTCCTACAAGGCATCTAGAGGTGTCTTGGTCTTCTGGACACCTTCCCTCCTACTAGAAGCAAGCTGAGGAATCTAGGAAGGGGCAGAAGCTTCTAGAGGAGGGAAGGGATGCCTTCCTAGGTGGGAAAAGGACAGCCTACCAAGGAGCACTCTAGAAGCCATAGAATCTGCTAGGAAGCTCCAAATCTGGCATGCTTTGGTGTTCTGGAAAGCTTAGATCAGTGGCTATAAAATGCCACTGCTTGTGAGCCTTGATCAAGTGTTAATTCCCAGTCAATTGAGGCCAAAACTATTGCCTCACTCTCTGACCAGATTTTGCCAT
>SZWC01016410.1:15306-50844 GCA_023375785.1 Penium margaritaceum | reverse complement strand
ATACCCCATGTCCACCTCCGTGAAAAATTTACGCCATACCGGTATGGCGTACTTTTTTCGCCCGATGTGGACATGGCACTACTAAACCCGCCTACACCGGATATGGGGTTCTTTATTTTTAAGTACGTGGATATGGGGTACTTAAAATTCTGCATTTGGATATGGGAGGGTCCGCCCTTCGGGAATGTGGATATGCGAGCTATTTCGCCCAAGTCGGATTCTGCTGCCGTGGCAAGTCAACTATTCGGGCCAATAACGGCTAGTGAATTGACCGTCTATATTGCTCATAATCATTCTCGGTACGCCGTGTAGTCGTACGATGTTGTTTAGAAACGACCCAGCTGTTCCCTCAACGATGACGGTGGTCGCTGTCCGAATGAAGTGGGACGTTTTGGAAAACCACTCGACGACCACGAGGGTTGCCTCATATCCTTCGGGTGTGGCTGGTAATCCTGTGACAAAGTCCATGGAGATGCCAGTCCATGGCTCCGTCGGAATAGGGAGTGGTTGCAGAATTCCGATTGGCTCCGTGTGACGGAATTTTTGTCTTTGACATGTGTCGCAGGTTTTGAAGAAGGTGGACATGTCGGATTGCATCTTGCCCCACCAATAGTTTTTCGACAGCTGCAACTTCTTGTCCTCTCCGTAGTGTCCACCCGATCCTATGTCGTGGCACTCTTCGAGCCGCATACGGCAGAGTTCATCGTTCGGGGGGATGACCAGTTGGCGAGTGAAGCGTCGTCGCTAATAGGGTGCGTCAAAACCAGAATTTTATTTTGTTATATCTGCCGTGCTGGTCGTAGCCTCATGCAAAAAGTTGCTTGAGGTACGGGTCTCGCTGTACCTGTAGCGTTGCCACCTAAGGCATAAAACATGGTCAGCGGCTGAGTGTGTCCGCCGGATTGATTTTGCCTGGCCGGTACTCGATATCGTAGTCAAACCCGGATTCCATGAACTCCATCCATCGGGTTTGACGTCGGCTGAGGTTCGATTACATCTTCAAATATTCTAATGCGTGGTGGTATGTGTGCACGATGCATCAGCGACACTGCAGGTAGCATCCCCACGTCTTGAACACGTGCACGACCGCCATCATCTCTTTCTTGTGTACTACGTAGTTGAGTTCCGGTCCTCGTAGTTTTTGAAACATGTAGGCGGCCGGTTGTTCACCGTTACCGTGGTCTTGTAGAAGGACTACGCCAATGGCTTGATCTGATGCATCCGTGGCCATGAGGTAGTCGACCGTTGGATCGGCCAATCGTAGGGCTGGCGACTAGGTCAGAGCAATCCGCAATGCGAAAAACATTTCTTGTTCGCTGTCTCCCCACCGCCACCCGTGTTCTCATCGAGTGAGGTCGGAAAGAAGCGCCGACACTCGGGTGTAACCCGTACGATTTGCCGGTAGTAATTGCAGAAGCCGAGGCAAACTTGATTTTCTCGAATGTTTGTCAACGTTGGCCAATCAGCAACTACTTTAACTTTTTTCAGATCCATGGTGATCCGTCCAACGTTGATGACGTGGCCCAAAAACACAATCGAACGATTACCGAAGTCGCATTTCAAGAGTTTTCTGAAAAAGTTCTCTCATCGTAAAACTTTGAGGACTTTTTTAAGATGTCCATTGTGCTCCTCTGTGGTGCGGCTGTACACGAGAATGTCGTCGATGTACACCATGACAAAATTGTCAAGGTATGGGCAGAATATGTTATTCATTGCCGCCATGAACATTGCCGAGAAATTCGTCAGTCTGAACGGCATCACTGTGAACTCGAAATGCCCGTAGCGAGTTCGGAACGCCGACTTCTCGATGTCAGTGTCTGCCATGCATATTTGGTAATATCCGTTGCGAAAGTCAATTTTACTAAAAATTCAATCCTCTCGGTGTTCGTCAAAACGTTCATCAGTTTGGGGAAGAGGGTAGCAGTTCTTGATGGTGTCGTTGTTCAATGCCGATAGTCCACGAACATCCGCATCTCACCAGATTTTGTTTCTTCAAACAGTTTTGGTGCGGCGTATGGTGATGTGAAAGGGCCGATGAACCCTTGACCGAGCATCTCATCGAGTTGCTTTCTTAGCTCGGTCAGCTTGTGATCGCTCATCCGAAAGGGCCCTTCGAACTTTAGGTCTCCTGCCGGGCTTCAGTTTGATACGATGGTCGATCTCTCCTTGAGGAGGTAATGCTTTCGGGAGTTCCTCGAGGAAGACCTTTGCAAACTCCTAGAGGAGCGGTTTGAATAATTCAGGTACCATCGCAAAATTTGTTGATGCCGACGAGGCCAATGATGAGTCAGCTGCTGCTACTTTCGCTTCCTCCGTTGGCTCGAGATGTAAGAGCCACGTATGAGCTCATTGTCGTATGCAATGCTTGGTCATGTTGAGCGGCGTTCAGCTGTCGTCTTTTGGCTTCCGCGGGTTCCTCTGCTGCTTCCACCTGTGATGCTTCTGTTTTCGCCTTCCACCCTACACGCAAAAGTTGTCATTTGGCACCGTCGATCTCCGCGTAGACGTCACGACTATTCTAGTCGACCTGTAGAGTGCCAGTTCAAGTATCTTGTTCGAGGATGATTTTGTTATCGCTCATTGGACAAGACCTTCAGACCATTTCATCTCGTAGATCTTCCAGTTGTAGTCGTAGTGGTTCTCGGAGTCTCCGTATCTGCAATCTCCCGTTGACGGTTTATCTTTAAATACCCCTTGTTTGGTCTGCAAACCTAGTTTGCGGACCATGTCCTTGCTGACAAAGCTGTGTGAAGCTCCTCTATCCAATACTGTCGGCACCGTTCTACAACATTTGCATCCTCGAGGTTGTACTTGTAGCACTGTCCCAGTTGGCCGTCTTCGTGTCCCTAGTCGAACTTTGCGATCTCAAAAATAGTCTACGGCGATGTAGGCCATTGAGATAGGTGATCGTTCGGTGCAGATCGCTCATTACGGACAAGAGTTGCAACTTTTTCTCCTGTCATTTGCCGTTTCCCAACACATTTTTCTGCAACTTCTCCCCCTTTTTGGCCTCTTGCAAGCTTCGGCAGTTGCGAGCGTTGTGCCCGACTCTTCTGTAGTTATAGCAGGATCGTGAATCTCTCTGGTCGACGGCGTCCACTTCCATCGGAGTTGTGGAGTCTGCTGAAGCGTTCTTTCTATTCCCACAATAATGGTGGTTAGGAGGTTGCCAGCCATAGGATTCCAGGATCCGAGCGTTGTAGTCGGCGTTGTGGATCCTTCCTGCTACTGCGATCATCTGCGGTAAGTCATTTTATATGCCAAAAATAGTGATTTCTTGCCGGATATCTGGCTTGAGGCCGTTGTTGTAATGAAATCAGAGTTCTTCGGGGGCGATGTTTGCTTCAGTGATGATCTTGCAGAATCTCCGCGTGTACTCTGTCACGCTAGACTGCTGACGAAGACGGTAGAGCTTGTAACGTACATCAGAATTTTTGTTTAGTCGTTCAAAGCGTACGAGTATCGCACGCGAGAATTCATTCCAGTCAGTTGGTGGCATCAGCGCGTCTTGCCACTGTGGGTTGATCTGCTCCAAGGGTAGAACGCCTGCGGTCGGTGATATGAGACGGGTGTCGTTGGCCGTTGATTTTCCGTCGCTCTCCTACGGTCATTGGATGATCTTTAGATCGGACCACCAACTTAGTGCCGTGCCACATAAAGCGCGGCCGCGAGGTCAAATTTCTTCTGATCGTTGTTGACCCCAATAGCGATGAATTACACCTCCAAACTCGTAAGCCACATCTAAACCGTCTGTCCTTTTGAGTTCGCAGGATCAAACAATTTTGGTGGAGCTGGACCAATTTCGGGTTTGCTTGAGAGTTGGGAATTTCTCTCGACGAGCATCACCTCACGTGCACTTGCGTTGTGAAGAGCATCCATCGCGACATTGAGCTGTTGGAGCAGGTGGTTGTTGATCCCCTCGAGTGCGGAAAACTGTTCATTAGCTCCTCGTTGATCCGCGCCTGTCGTCCAGTGCCACCTGTCGTCCCTGTTGTCATCGTCAAGGTTGTTGATGGGACGGCTGGTTTTTTGCTACTGCGTCCCTGGCCAGATTGGTCGTCGAAGCCGTAGAGGTTGATCCAGCTGCCATATAGCCTACCACGCTAGCATACGCCATCGCTTCAGGTTTCGCGTGCATCGGCACGTTCTGCTCCTCTATTGCTAAAGTCGTCGTCGAAGACCCGTTGCTGTTCGTCGGTTGTGCTTGCTCGCCTCACGTGGTAGTCACAAAGTCTGTGATGTTTTGACGTACGAGATGCGCTAATGGCTTGTATGAGGTAGTCCTTCGGATGGGTAAAGTAGTCGGATGCCTCTCCAGCACTGCTGCGCTCTGATACCAAGTGTTATGCTGAACGGAGCGTAGATGGTAAATACGTAGAAGTTGCGAGGTAGAACAAGAATTAGCATTTGGGACACTTGAGCAATTTATAATTAGTGGTAAGTGTATTTCGATGTCAAGTGTCGGAATGATCGAACATTTATATACAAGTGTCTACTTATGAATGAGGCATAGTCGGGGTCGTTCGGTCAATTGTCGAGCGACGTGTGTGGAGTCATTTCGTGAGTGGAAAATTTCAAGAAGGTCCGCCGAGAAGTCGGGGGTCTTCGAGAATCGACGGTGAAGATGTAAGATGCATCTTTATAAACCTAGATTCGTCCCTATAATGGATTCGACAGAATCCTTGGCCGACTAGGCCAAGACCGCGGTGCTTGAGGGTCTCCAACCTTCAAGCCATCCCGTCTCACTGTCCACAGTCCCAAGTGACCCCAGTTGAGCCACGTGGCTCCTTCGACCAGTCAGCATGGCACTGCCACGCTACACTCCCCTCCACTAGGAGTGAGAGCCGCTTTGGCATCTCCGGTAATTCCATCGTGAGATTCGAGCCCCAGAGCTCTGATACCAATTTAACGGATTTGAATTAATCCTTGGCGGACTAGGCCAAAACTGCGGTGCTTGAGGGTCTCCGACTCTCAAGCCATCCCGTCTCACAACCCACAGTCCCTTGTGATCCCGCTCGAGCCACGTGGCTCCTTCAATCGGTCGGCGTGGCACTGCCACGCAATAGTCTTGGTGCATGGAGAAGTCGACCAAAAGGTCCAAATACTTATGTCGTAGATTTGCGAGTGGTCGAAGTTGTCGGAAGGTTCAGGAAGATTCACTAAGGATGGGGGGAGTTGGCCGCTTTGCCCTCGTCCATCGGAGTAAATATCGCGATCTCGTGAAGCGATGGGCTGTTTGTGTAATAAGAGGAATGCCCTATTGAAAAGATTAGGGACTCGTGTACGTTTGGTACGTAACAACAATAAGCCTGATTCTTCCCCTTTCAAAGGACTCGGGTTTAAGTTTTAGAATCCTTTACAATTTTTCCCATAGTATTAGTAACAAGCACCATATATATGCTCCATTACATGCTAACATCATTTTCTTCCGCACCAATTAAAAAAATCATTAAGGAGTGTTGTGAGAGTTTGTGCTCTCTGGAGATTAAGCTTTAGTGTGTTGAGAGCACATTCGCAGCGGAAAGATAGACTTGGAGATGTCTGGAAGCGAGAGCTGGAAAATCATAGGTCAATCGACAATGAACAGAATACAAGGTATTCTCACTGTCTGTCCGGCTACTCTAGCCCTAGCTTACTACTGTCCTAGCTACTTGCACCTGAAACCGGTGCTCTCCTTGCATCTGCATCCTGCGCTTTACTTGCACCAAATGCCTAGTGCGAGAAGTGCTCAACCGTCGATTGTCCGGATCGACGGTTCGTCTTGTCTCTCCGTGAGCCGCCATGTTGGCTTGACGCCTCTCGGCGGTGGGTGTGGTCGCCGTGTTGCGCACGCCACCGGGAGTGCTACGACCGTCGTGCGGTCGCAGCCACCACATTTGCTGCCACCGTGGACCGCGTGCGTTGCCGGGAACTTTCCCTGGAGAGAACCCCTCGGCAGAGAGCGTGTCCCACACGCTACTCGCCGATGGGGCGACAGCCATCCTCACGTGGCGTGTTTGGAACGTCGTGTGGGGGTTCGCGCGAAATAGTCCCTTGGCGCCAGTGTGAATCCCACGCCTGCGCTCGCTTACGAGCTCGCTCCTCCTCCTCCTCCTTGTATCCTCGGTCGAGCGGAGGTGAGATCGATCGCGAGCAGGATTTCCAAAAAAAACGAAAAAAAAGGCCCACGTGCCCCCAAAAGTCGGACGTGGCCCAAAGTATGCCACAAAAATAGGGGCACTTTGTTACATTCACCCCCCGCCCCATCGGAGGCGCGACGTCCCGGCGCGCTTGAGGTACTCATGGAGAACAATGTTGGTACCCCCAACATGGAAGTTGGCCTCTCGCTCCCAAGAGTTGTGCTCCACCGGGTGTCCCTTCCACTACAGAAATTCACGTCGTCGTCACCTCTGGCGGTCCGCCAGAATCTTCTCCACCTCAAACTCCTCACTTCCTTCAATCTGGACAGTAAGAGGTGGAGCTGTCGCACGATCCTGGAAGAAGGTGTTGGGGTCGCGATAGGCACGAAGCAGGGAGATGTGGAACACCGGATGGATGGTGTAGTGAGCTGGCAGCTCCAGCTTGTAGGAAAGGGCCGACCGCTTCTCCAGAATGCGGAACGAACCCACCCATCGCGGCTTCAGCTTGGGACTCCCAACTCCCATCAGTTGCAGGTTAGCAGAGTTTAGCTTCACCTGATCTCCCACTTGGAACTCCTCCGCAAAGCAATGTTTATCAACCTGTCGCTTCTGCTACTTCTCTGCCTTTAACAGCCGTTGCTGCACCACGTCCCAAGTGGTGGCAAACCCTTCAGTAATCTGCTGCATAACCGGAAGATATATTTGTTGTGATTTGTGAAGTTCCTCTCGACCTGTATAGTTTACTATGACCACTCGGCCGTGTCTATGCTCGTCGAGATCCTTGATGCGGACCCAGGTGGCACCGGGGCGTCGTCTGGTGGCGGACTACCTGCTCGGAGCTGATCGACGGTCGTCCCAGAATCCTGGATGTTGTCTGGGACCTTTCCGTAATTTTTCTGCAGCTTGTAGGATTTTATCGGTGGGTTGGTCGTGGGCTCGATTTGCATGTTTTTGCATTGTGTGTCCACCGTTTGTTGCCGGATGCATGTGTGTGACCAGTCATAGCGTCCGGCTTGAGATTTTGCACGTGTAGGTTTAGACGGCGTAGCGTTCAAACTTGTCTACGCTGATTTACGACCAAAAGAGTGGTTTTGGGCCGGTTTTAGGACAAACCTTGCACTGCCGCGTGTGACACCCGTAGTGCGCCGCGGCAGGTACTCATGCCATGGACCTGTCATTTGTCATTTCTCTCTACAAATGCTATTTGTAGCATTTTGACACTTTGTCTTGTGTCCCCTAGCCAGACCCTTGCCGTTGTGTGCACCACTTGTGACTGTCGTCACCGTCTGACCACGAATTGATGCCTAATCAGCAGTAATATCGCTAAGAAGCTTCCACGCATTTCTCATGGTATCAGAGCAGCGAGACTCCTCTTGCTAAGCTGCCCCGCAGAGACGCAGCACAGGCAGCAGTAGTGAGAGTCACCGTCGCCGCCGTATCCTGGGACTCGTTGCAGCCATTTTTCAATGACATCATCACTCAGTCCCCACCACCACATCGGGTGAGTTGCGGCATTTACTAGCTCCAGCTGTAGTAGCAGCAGCAGCATCAGCACCACAGAGTGGCCGCAGCAGCCGTATGTGGCTGCCAGCCGGTACACACACAAAAAAGGGAGTAGTAGCTTGCAGCAACAGCTTGCGGGGGCAGCCGCGAGCACTGACAGCGCGCAATAGCGGCAGCAGCTCGCAGCAACGGCGGCATCAGCAGTCGCAAGCAACAACAGCAGCACAGCAGCAACAACGGAAACAGCAACAACATAGCAACAACATTCCAGTTGCTACAGTGACTGCAGCGTAGCAGCAGCGAAGCAATAGCAGAATCAGCAGCAGTGCAGTAGCAACATTGCAGCAGTAGCATTGCAGCTGCTGTGCAGCCGTGAGCAAGGGGTGATGAGGCCATCCACCGCTCACGCGGAGTTCACATGACCTTAAAAAAAAATCGGTGGCATGTAAAACGCTAGCAAAAAAAAAGCTAACGTTTGTTTTTCGCTAGCGTAAGAAATGCGGACGTCATCATCGACTGTGCTGACGTTAGCAATTTTGGGGTCAAAAAGTCAATTTTTGTGAATTTTTCAACTACTCGAGAAACACTGTCTATTTCTCGATCGGAGCATTTTTTACGTTCGGCCCCATACTAAGCGCTCACATGGCTCCGACCGGTGACAAGGGCAAAGGACCACCAGATCCTACTTCCTCCTCCTCCGGGGTCATGAGCCCACACTCGTAGGCCATTGCGGACCTGCGGAGTCATCACGATGAGATACGTTGCCTACAGCAGCAGCAAACCGACGCCATTCGCACGCTCACTAATCTTCTTCGTAGTCAGTCCACGACCCCACATCACACCTCGGGGGAAGTCGGCGGTGTCACACCTTCTGCACAGCAGTCAACATCTACACCGAGGAGAGCGACTGGATAGGACCCGCCACTTCTTGATCCTTTGGAGGAGGACCCTGATATGCCAGGCATGGACGATGACACTCCCAAGAGGGAGATTCACGTACTTCAGGAGCGTCTTTGCCAGTTGCAGACACGCTCCGGTTCCCTATTCTCGGAGATCTGATCTTTGCCTGAGACCTACCCTAGCAACTTTCATCGTCCCGATGTCTTCCCCATCCCTCGTCTTTCCCATCCTGTGGTTGCTCTCCCTACGGAGCGGTAACCTAAGGACTTCAAGACACCGCCCCCATGATATGTCAACGAGGATGGCTTTGACTGCTGGGAGACCCTCTTCCAGGTCTGGGCCACTTCAGAGGGGGTTTGGCCCTACTACCACATTCAGTATCAGGTTACGGACAGTGCTCAGGTGCTGACAGTGGCTCGGGCGATGCGTAAACTTCTTTACGCCATGCCTCGCGAGACTATCGTGGACTTTCGCCCCTTCCTTGGAGAGGCTGACACAGGCGCGGGAGCTGACATTGTCCCTGCTTACTATAAAGATGTACGCCACCCACGCGCCTCACATCCGCGCCTTCCACTCCCTTCGTCAGGGACCTGCCGAGTCCACAACTGCTTACTAGCGGCACGCCATGCACAACTACACGTGCCTTGGGACCGCAGGAGGGACACAGCTATGGGCGCTTCGCACGCTCATGATCACAGTCTGTCTTGAGCATGCCGACATCTTCATGAGGTACAGCGACACCGCGCTCGAGCCCTTCTCCACCTCCCTTCAACTTCTTCCTTGGGTGCATCAGCTTTTCCTCCAGGTGACATTCGCTCGTGAGACAGCCGTCGCCCACCAGGAGAGTTCACTTACTACACCGGTCATCGCGTCACCACCGACGTCTCTCTCAAAGTTCACTTCTCTATCCTCTGGCACGCCTTCCTCTTCCTCTTCCACCCCAGCTACCCCGACTCAGACGCAGGATGTGGCAGCAGCAGCACAGGGAAAGAAGAGCAAAAAGAAGCGTGGCTCGGGCTAGCAGCAGTCACCGTAGCAGCAGTCATCAGGTGGTTGCAGTGGATGCACTGTTCATTGCTACAACTGTGGAGGCGCTCACCGCTACACCGAGTGCCAGTAGCTGCTTGACTGGACACAGATCACTCGCGGTCTTCAGGCTGCACACACACAACGGTCTGCGTCGAGCAGCACAGCCTCTGGTCGTGCGGTGACCACAGCCGCAGCAGTTCCCGCTTCCCCACCGGCGAGCAGCGGAGACCCAGACCCCTGTGACCGCACCATCGCTAAGCTTCGTCAGCTCATGGCGCTTCGCTCTCAGGGAGGTACGAGTGTGTCATCACAGCTGGGTGGTTCATAGACTGTTTTTCCGTCTCTTCTTGTCTCTCGTTATGACTCGTGTGGGGGAGCACAGCTCGCATGTGATGGTGATGGGCCTGATAGTTCAAATTGGATTTCTGAGTCTCACCTGTGTGCCCTTCGTCGTTCTCCCTCCTCTGTTGCCGAGCGCCCGTCTGCAGCCGAGTGTTCCTTTGCCCGTTGTACCGTGACGTCCTCTAGTCGTGATCTGTGTAGCACTTGGATCATCGATTCCGGTGCCACTCACCACACGACATGTCATCCTAGTGAATTTGTTGTCCTCTGTCCTGTGGCGTCTGTTCGCTCCGTTCGTAAAGGCGTACCAGTCCAGGGTGTTGGGGTTGTGTGCTTCAATGGTCCATCTGGCCCCTTGTATCTCTCCGACAAACGTTTTGTGCCTGACCTTGAGCTCAACTTCCTCTCTGTGCTTGCTTGTACTTTGATGGGACTCTTTGTGGAGCACACTGCCGACTCCGCGACAATGACTGCTCTTGATTCTCGCACTGTTGTTCTTTGTACCTCTATTGTGGATGATCTGTATCGTGTTCCTCGGATCTCTTCTTCTCCTTGCTTCCCTTCCCCTCTTGCTTGTGTGTCTGTCACTGGTGTCCTGTCTGCCGAGCACCAGCGCCTGCTGCATCGACGTCTGTGTCATGTGGGCTCCGTCACTGTGTCAAAGCTCATTAGGACACATCCTGCCCTCGGTCTTGACGCGGCCTCTTTCGAGAGGCCACCCAAGACCGATTGTTTGTTATGCGCTCAGGGTAAGATGCATCGCTGCACCTACCCTGACTCCCGTTCTCGAGCCCTTTGTCCCCTCGAACTGGTCCATTCGGACCTTCTCGGTCCTCTCCCTGTCGAGTCCTTATCCGATCGGGGCCGATATGTCCTGACCCTAGCCGATGACTTCACCCGGATGTGGTGGGTCTACAGCCTGCACCAGAAGAGTGATGCCGCTCTCGCAATCGGTCTCTCGCTAGTGATGGCTGAGCGTCAGTCTCATCACTCGCTGCACACCTTCTGCTCCGATCACGGTGGCGAGTTTCTTGGCGACATGGACAGTTTCTTTGCCGAGCGTGGGATTTTTCACCAGGTCTCTTCTCCTGCCACTCCTCAGCAGATTGGTGTCTCTGAACGCGGGAACCACACCATGGAGGATGCAGTTTGTGCTATGCAGTCTGAGTGCGGTCTCCCGGAATCCTTCGCCTTTGAAGGATTCACCTACATGATGTGGGTTTGGAACCGCCTCCCGCACGGTCCTCTTCCGGACCACGTTACACCATATGACTTCTGGTTTGGCCACCGTGCCGATCTGCGTCTTGCTCGTATCTGGGCTCAGTGGCTTCTGTGTGGTACACGGAGGATCAGAAGGGGTCCAAGGTCTATCCGCTGGGTCGCTTGTGTGCCTTCCTTGGTATCTCCTCACGGTCGAAGGCCTGGTGTTTTTGGCACCCCGCCCATCGTCGCATTGTTGAGTTGCGCGACGCGCTCTTCTTTGAGTCTCTCACCTACCGCGAACTGACCTCGATTGTGTCAATGTCTATCAAACACGTTCCTACGTATGAGGTTTCTCGACGGATGGGGGAGTCTGAGCGTACAAGCACCTCTCGTTCGGCTGATTTGTTCGTTCGTGCCCCCCACTTCTCGGTCTCCGGCTCTTGCTGACCCGGTGATCATCGCTGTCGGCCCAGAGACCTCTCCCACCCAGCCTGTGTTCTCTCTTACGCCCGCGCGCCCCACAGACACCCATGATGATTTCCCTCTGTCCACCGATACTCCTGTCTCTGTGGGCGGTCCTGGTGCCACTCCCAGTCCTTGATCTCCCATCAGTTCACCAACCTCTCCTCCCACTGCATCACCTGCCCCTGTGCCTCAGTCCTCATCGGATGTGGTCATGCCTGTCTCTGAGCCTGCGGTCAGCCCTTCGAGCCCAGGCTACTCGCGTGAGTCTGGTGGTCGTCTTTGACCGTTGGGCTCCGTAGCCTAGCGAGTGTCAGGTCCTGCACCCAGGCGCTCCACTCGCAGCGTTGCAAGTGGCAATCCCGGCACAAAGGCCCTCGGCTTGAGTGTCTGTACAGATCACACAGAGGTACATCCAACATGTCCTATAGGGCACGATCTCATCACTCGCGAGTTTCGTACCGCTTGTGATGCAGCAGCTGACCTTGTGTTCGTCAAGCCCAGTTCTCAGGCGTGTGCACTCGCCACTCAGAGCTCTTCCTCGTCGGCGCCTGATCCGGGCACACGGAGGGACGCTCTCTCATCAGAGGATGCCGACGCCTGCCGTGCCACCTACGAGGATGAGCTTCATGCCATCCGAGAGCACGGAGTTTACGAGCTAGTCGACCTTCCCCCTGGGAGCAATGCGATTCAGGTCAAGTGGGTTTTTTGCAAGAAGGTGAAGCTGGATGGCTCACGTACCCCTTGACGACCAAGCTTTCTTGGTCGTCAAGGGGTACTCTTAGATCGAGGGCGTAAATTACACTTACACCTTTGCCCCTGTCGGCCGCATGACCTCAGCTCGCGCTCTGTTTGGTGTGGTGGCTCAGCATGACTGGAAACTGCACCAGATGGATGTGAACAATGTGTTCCTCCATGGCTCTCTGGATGAGGAGATTTATGTGGCCCAGCCACCAGGCTTTGAGGACAGTGACAAGGTCTGGCGCTTGCGCAAGTCCTTGTACGGACTCAAGCAGTCTCCACGGTGCTGGAACTGGGAGATCACATGCACTCTGACTCGTGCGGGATATGTACAGAGCAAGGCAGATCCCTCTCTTTTCATCCCACAGGCGCCTGAGCGGTTCACTGCCATCCTGGTCTATGTGGACGCTCTTGATCGCGTCTCCCTCCACAGCGGCCATGAAGGAGGCTAAGGCGGTCCTCCTGACTACCTATAGGATGAAGGACCTTGGCATGGAGATTGTACGAGATCGCACACCCGGAAGCTTCGGTTGCATCAGGCCCAATACGCACGCATTGTGGGGGAGCGCTTCAATGACCTCCTTGGCACAGTGCCAACGGCCTCCACACCTCTCACACCTGATGGGCCCTGAAGGTGGATGATCCCACACAACTGGGGGAGACAGTGGATATGACCTTGTTCCTCCACTTTATCGGATCTCTGATGTACGTGGCCACTACCACATGCCCCGAAATCGCTTTTTCTGTCAACCTCCTTGTATAGTTTTTGCAGGCTCCACGTGCTAGAGCCCACCACGCGGCTATGGGAGTGGTGCGATACGTGGTTTCCACGTCGTACCTCGGACTCTGCTTTTGCCGACAGTGCTCGGTGATTCTTGACGGCTACACCGACAACGACTGGGCCTGGAGCCCAGATGGACGCAGCCGCACCGGTTACGTGTTCCTTCTCGGTGGTACCATTGTGTTGTGGCAGTAGAAAGTAGGGCTGCATTGCACGTAACTCGTTGGAGGCAGAGTATGTTGCTCTGGGTGCGGGAGCTATTGAGGCAGTGTGGCTGCAGCGCCTGTTCCTTGAGCTGGGTACGTCAGTGTCCGCCATTGTGCTTCCTTGTGACAACCAGAGTGCTCTTGCCATCTGGTGTCTTTCATGCTCGCACGAAGCACATTGCGGTTGAGCATCACTTCGTGCGTGATCTGGTGGAGCGACACGTGATCTCCGTCATATGGGTCGGCACTCACATGCAGCGTTCTGACTTCTTGATGAAGGCACTGGCGCGCGGGACGTTTCTGGTGGCCATTTTTTCCGTTGGGCTTTGCCCCTTGTCTGAGAGTGGTTGAGTACGGGGTGTGTCTGTGTCTGTGTCACGACTGTTTTTGTACTCGTTGTTGCACTCGTTTCAGTGCTGCATGTGTATGGACATGCGTACCATTGGGTCATGGGGGAGTGTTGTGATTTGTGACGTTCCTGTCAACCTGTACAGTTTACTGTGACCACTCAACCGTGTCCATGCTCGTGCAGATCCCTGATGCGGACCCAGGTGGCACCGGGGCGTCGTCTGGTGGTGGACTACCTGCTCGGAGCTGATGGACAGTCGCCCCAGAGTGCTGGATGCTGTCTGGGACCTTCTGCAATTTTTCTGCAGCTTGTAGGATTTTAACGGTGGACTGGCCGTGGGCCCAATTTGCATGTATTTGCATTGTGTGTCCACCGTTTGTTGCTGGATGCATGCATATGACCAGTCGTAGCGTCCGCCTTGAGATTCTACACATGTAGGTTCAGACAACGTAGCGTTCTGACTTGTCTAGGCTGAGTTATGGCCAGAATAATGGTTTTGGGCCGGATTCAGGACAGACCTTGCACTGCCGCGTGCGACACCCGCAGTGCGCCGCGGCAGGTACTTATGCCATGGACCTGTTATTTGTCATTTCTCTCTGCAAATGCTATTTGTAGCACTCTAACACTTTGTCTTGTGTCCCCTAGCTGGACCCTTGCCGTTGTGTGCACGACTTGTGACTGTCGTCATCGTCTGACCAGGTGAATTTCCGGTAGTAGTTAACAAACCTCAGGAAGACCTGGATGTCACGCACGCACTTTGCTGTCGGCCACTGCTTCACTGCTTCCACCTTATTTGGGTCTATGCGGAGATCCTTACCGCTCACGATATACCCAAGGAACTCCACCTCTTGCTTCTTGAACTCACACATGGAGAGCTTCACAAACAGCTTCTCTTTCCGAAGAATGTCCAACATCTGCCTAAGGTGTTGCTGATGCTCTTCCAGAGTTCGGGAGTAGATGAGGATGTCATCGAGGAACACCACCACAAACTGGTCAAAATGAGGGTGGAAGATACCGTTCATGAGGCTCATGAACGTTGCAGGAGCGTTGGTCAACCCAAGCAGCATCACGAGGTACTCGAAATGGCCGTACCGCTTCCGAAACGCCGTCTTCTCCACATCCTACTCCACAATCCGGATCTGATTGTACCCCGAGCGCAAGTCAATCTTGCTAAAGAACTGCGCTCCCCTCAACTGGTCAAACAGTTCCTTGACCCTTGGAAGCGGGTACCGGTTCTTGATCATTACGTTGTTCAGTGCATGATAGTCCATGCACATCCTCATCTCCCCTGTCTTTTTCTTCACAAGTAGACCGGTGCAGCGTAGGGTGACATCGATGGCCTGATGAACCCTTGCTTCGTCAGCTCCTCCAACTGCTTCTTCAGCTCACCTAGCTCATTATCGCTCATAGGATGAGGAGCCCGCATTGTTGGAGTTGCTCCAGGAACAAGCTCAATTTTGTGGTCAATGTCCCGCTTTGGCGGTAAATCCTTTGGCAGCTAATTAAGAAACACGTCACCGTAGCTATCTAACACTCCCTTGATGCCTTCCGACAGCTCTGCTACTAGTGCTTTCTGCTGCTCAACCTCTTGTTGCTTTGCCTCGACTACCAATACTTCCACCTTTTCAACTGCTGCTGGTTGCCGCACCCACACGAGGTACACTTGGTCCCCCTTGCGCTGACATCGCTTCAGTCGCACGTAACTCAACTACGGCACCTTGCCTGCCTTGGAGTCCTTCTCCTCAGCCCACAACGGCAAAACTATTTACTCTCCGCATTTCTTCATTTTCACTTGGTCGCGCACCCAATGCACAGTAAAATTCCACCGATGCAGCCAGTCACGCCCCAAAATGGCGTCGTGGGCATCCATCGGGCACGTGCAAAAGTTCACCTCACACGATAGCTTGCCTAGACAGATCCTTAGAGGCTTTAGAGGCAGTCCGCAATCCAACTCCCTTTGCACCAACTTGGCCGTAGTTGGCTTCCCAGTAGTCGTGTAAGGTCCAACCTCTTTGCAAGCTCTTCGCTGAAGAATGAGTACGATGTGCTGCAATCCAGCAATGCTTTAATCTGACGGCGAGTCTAGCGCCCCTCGCTGTTCGCAAAACCCGCCGATGAGATTTCAACTTTCAAGAGGATTCTCGGAACTCTCCCGCTTCCTTCGCTCCGCAGCAATACACTCAGTAACTCCCTAGTTTTCAAAAGATGGGGCTGGTGTTCACTGATGCGGACGAAGCTTTTCTAGCACTTGACCGTCCGCCACTCACTACTGGTTACCGTTTCCATGCTGCTTCTTCTTGCAGGCTTTCTTGTGGTGCCCAGGCTTCCCGCAGATCCAACAGTTCCCACCATGTGGCTTGCTCTGCAGCTGGCCTCCTTGTACTGCGTCGACCTCCATGGGGTCAGCTTGTTGGCGCTGTGCTCAACGCTAATAATTCTCGTGCTTCTCATGGAAACCCCCTCAATGGTAGCGTAGCGCGTCAACGCGCTCAACAGTGGCCACCATCGCTTGGAACTCTGTGATTCCATTGAGTGCCAGCGTGCACTGAATTTCTGCCTTCAAGCCGTGATGGTAATTGTCTGCCATCTCCGGCTCGCACATGTCGTCGATCTCCGAGCATAACGCCAAGAAACAGTGTGTGTACTCCTGTACCGAGCCGATATTCTTCAGCTACTTAAGCTTGTTGCGTGCGACCATGGAGGCGTTCACGAGATCAAATCGAAATCTGATGGCTTGCTCGAACTGCTCCCATGTCGTTGGCACGCGAGCTTCAGCTTGTCCCACGCCTGGCTGCCACAACACGGCATGTTGCACAGCTGTGTTCCTACGTCCACCTCGAGTGGCCAGCATATTCAACCACCACTCCAATGTTGCTCCGCGTAGCAGTGTCACCGTGAAAGACACTCGCATAGCTTTGTCCTCTGGAGGATGACCCAGAGTCCCAAAGTACTTGTTCATTGCGAACAACCAGGTTCGAACGCTCACTTCCTTGATAGAGGGATTGAACGGCTCCGCTGCCTTTGGCTTTGGTCTTGGCGGACTCCTTGGTCGAGCCGACCCAACCTGTCCAGCGCCATTCCCGTCCCGCAGGTCAGCCATCTGCCGATTGAGCCGCTCGTTCTCCAGCTTGAGGACTCCCAACTTCTCTACAATCTGCTGCAGAGCCTGCTCCATGGCTCTAGCTGATTTTTGGCCATAGGAGATCCTCATAAAAATTTGGCACCGTTTCGGCAGCAATCGATTTTTTTCCAATAGCAATTCGACATTCCGGGATGAGAATCTGACGTCTTCGATGTGCGTAGGAGTCACCCGTCGTCTCCCGCGCGTGTATGGTAGGCTGTGTGGATGCTCTCAAAATATAGAAAAATTTCCAGAGGTTGGCTCATGTGTTGGCTTCGAAATCTGGTCCAACAATCTCCCTCTCAATCAACCTTGGTGTTGTCCGGCGTACTCCGTGCCTTCGCACGTTGAAGTTTGTAGAGCTCCGGGAGCGCTTCCGTCCAACGCGTGGCTCTGGCTCTGATACCAGATGTGAGAGTTCGTGCTCTCTGGAGATTAAGCTTTAGTGTGTGGAGAGCACAGTCACAGCAGAAAGATAGACTTGGAGATGTCTGGAAGCCAGAGCTGGAAAATCACAGGTTAACCGACAATGAACAGAGTACAAAGTATTTTTACTGTCTGGCCGGCTACTCTAGCCCTAGGCTAGTGCTGTCCTAGCTTGCTGCAACAAGTTACTTGCACCTGAACCCGGTGCTCTCCTTGCATCTACATCTTTTGCTTTACTTGCACCTAATGCCTAGTGCGAAAAGTGCTCGGCCGTCGATCGTTCGGATCGACAGTCCGTCTTCTCTCTCCTTGAGCCGCCATGTTGGCTTGACGCCTCTCGGCGGTGGGTGCGGTCACCGTGTTGCGCACGCCACCGGGAGTGCTACGACCGTCGCGCGGTCGCAGCCACCGCGTTTGCTACCGCTGTTGACCGTGAACGTTGCTGGGAACTCCCACCAAAGAGAACCCCTTGGCGGATGGCGTGTCCCACACGCTATTTGCCGAGGGGGCGACAACCATCCTCGTGTGGCGTATTTGAAACGCCGCGTGGGGGTTCGCACGAAACAGCCCCTGTGCGCCGGCGTGAACCCCACGCCGGCGATCGCTCACGTGCTCGCTCCTCCTCCTCCTCCTCCTCCTTGTATACGCGGTCGAGCGGAAAAACGGAAAAAGGTCCATGTGCCCCCAAAATTCGGACGTGGCCCAAAGTATGCCACAAAAATAGGGGTACTTTGTTACAAGTTTTTTCCATCAATCAAGGGGTATTTTGTGTGGAATGTTTATGGGGGTTTTGAGACATCCAAGCTCACTTGCTCGGCCCCTCTACCGCAGGACCCAGTTGTTACACAGAGGTGAATGTGGTTATTTCACACGGATGAGGTGTAAATCAGAAGATGACAAAAGGAATTGGGGAAATTGATTTTTTTGGCAATAGGTAAACTTCCATGGCAAGTTTTGGATATTTCAGGCACATACCCTACTGCTTTATGATTTCGACTTTTAAAATAATCTACGGGTTGTAGTTTGATTTCGCCACGTTTTTCAATTAATAAATGGTTTTCTATTTGGGTGAAATTAGTCTGGAACGTTGTCCAGATTTCTTTTTTTATGGCTTTAGGCCGTCGTTTTCACCTTTCGAGCACTCAAGTTCCAGTGTCGGTGCTCATCCGACACCATAAATCGAGCGATCGCGTGACTGTCCGAAGCCACGCGATCGCACTTTTGATTTCGCTCGACCGGCTGGGGTCAAGCAAAACCTGATGAATTATTAAAACGTGTTCGTTTTAGGGATTGGAATATTTTACTCGTAGCTGAATAAAATAAATCGTCGCCCCCTAATAAATATTTAGTATCGAAATCAAAAGGCAGTAGGGTATGTCCATAATTGAGAAACACAATGGGGCATATGCTGGACTTAAGGCACTTGATTCGTCTCGTGGGGCGATGGGTGCAACACACTGTTATGAGTGTTTTGTTCAAGAAACTCCACCGAGAAGTCGGGGGATTTCCAAATTAATGAGGCAAGATTGTGTTAAAGCCCAACGTTGCCAAGAAGTCGACCAAACACTATTAGATCATCAAAATAATTTCCGACACTTATGTCGACCATTCTAGAAAGATTTGGAGATTCATAAGCTTCACAAGTGGAACACAGGAGGTCGGGGCAAGTGGCTGAAAATTCCTCTCCAAAATGGCCCAAATCTCAAGAGGTCAATGCAGTGGACCACAAACATAACGACAGAATGCCCAGTCGTGGAGTTTAGGTGATCTTGTACCTCTTAGACATAACTTTTTCCCCCTTTCATCCACGACCTCACGGTGCCTTAGCAGACATATGCATGTGACACCCTTAGTAACCGTCAATTAGAGAATTTTTTTGACTTGACGCATATTATCGAACTTTATGTACGTCTTGGAGGTTCTCATAGGTCTCTATTGTGTGCTTTGTTGTAACCTTGCCACTGAACGAGAAACTTGATTGTTTTGTCCTAATTTCCATATTCGATAATTTTTTTGACTTTTCTCATGGGGACTCTCTCAATGGGGTCTGAGAAGTTCTTGAGTTTGCTGACAAAGAGGACCAGATTAATCGTCACATTGTCAGGTAGGTGAATTCCAGCGATGACCGGGGTTTGCATTTGCGCGATCTCAAACGGTCAAAATCATCAAGGTTTGAGATTTTTGAAGTCCACTTAGCTTGATTTTTGTCAATTTGAGTCTGATGCAATCGCCAAAGTTGAACATTTTGTCGCTATAGTGCCCATCTGCCGCTCTCTTCCTAGTTGCTTCCGACTTCGCAAGGGTCTAGCGGGTTTCCTGAGAGACGCTCAAGAAATCGCGTGTAACGGGCCAATTCTTTAGCTCCTGCTCTAAGGTCGTCATCAGAGCTCGCAGAATGGCATTCTCAATCCGCGTCAGGGGTTTTCCCCCTTTGCAGGACTGAGGGGCAATCGTCATCAACGACCCACAACAAGGAGACTCAAATATTTGGAGTCTCCAAAGGCCCATTTTAGTTTTTGACCTTAGCCCTGGTTTTGGAACTCAAACCAAGGGTGTTTTACTTTGAACTCATGAGTTCTCACAAGTTTTCCATCTTAAAAACTCAAAGTTTGTCATAGATAAACTTTAAGTTTATGTTTGTCATGTTGGTGCAAAGTTGTCGCATGTGAGGCACGCTGGTGATTTCACACGAGGGTTGTCTCTCGCTCTGCCCCTCACCCTCGCTCCCCCTATCCCTCATCCTCGCTCACTCACTTGCGAGAAGGGCAAGCGAGGATGAGGGCACGAGGCCATGAGGCCTTGCCCTTGAGGCCCTCACGGCCCCTCAACCTCCGATCGGACTAAGAACGCGATCAAGGGCTGGCAGCTGGCCGGTCTCTTAGCCGGTCGCCGGCCATCCAGTCGGCCGGCAGCCAGCTCGCCGGCGGCCAGCGATCTTCTTGTTGTTGGCCAGCCCTCGCTGACGTGAGAGATGGTGTGCAACCACCCCTCGCTCCAGCAAGGAAGGAGGGCCGAACCGGCTCTCCCGCTATACTTCTCCCCACTTCTTATGAACCATGTCGGTTCATGAGCAACAAGCACGATTGACAGATACGAGTCATCAAAATTATGGAAGAAAATTAATATTTTCAATCATCAGGTAAACATGAAGACATGCATGACACTTGGACGTAAGCTACAGCTTGTCGGTCAACACGAGTAGCGGCCTCCTCCCTTTAGGTTGGAGCATCCACGCAACAACCATGTTGGACGTCCCCAACCTCCTATTGTTTCAGTCCATGAATGTCGCCGTGCGGGGATGTTGTTCACTTTTTCTCCATTAAGAGGGTGCCCCCTGACACGCTTCGATCTGTGCAAGCTGCCAGCTAACTCCAATACTCGTTGACCACCCCTGTGGGCAACCGAGATTCGGGCTCCTATGATTTATGTTCAGGTCCACACCCAACCCAATGAACTAGGTGTTGCCTAACAACTCGTGACCGGAGTGTATGCTCTCAGTGTTGGAGTAGAAAAAGAACCTCGTATTGGCCATTGGTAGCAAGGAATGCCAGTGGTGGTTGAACGGTTTCCTCTGTCGTGTATGGAGCGAGCAAGCTCACGTGAAACATGTCGTGTATCTTCATACTCGGTGGAAGAAGCAATCGGTATACCACTGGCTCGATGCATGCAACGATGGGAAATGGTCCAATCCACTTCGGTAAACATTTTTACGCCTCTAGCAACTTCAGTTGAAGATTCTTAGTGTTAAGTAGCAGTTTGTCACCAATGTCAAACAAGACCTCATGGAGATTTTTACCTGCATATGCCTTTTGTTGTTGCCAAGTAGGTGACCTTTCGCCTCCTGTAACAAGGATTCTATGCGTTCGGTAAAGGCTTGAGCAAAAAGAATCTGTCCTCATGTACTCCCACTCTTAACTAATAAATAGGACACCATTGGATGTCGACCACAGTTCAACCCAAACGATGTGAACTGTGTACACTCGTTCACCGAGTTGTTCACCACAAACTCTGTCCGTGTTAGCAATTCGTCCTAGTCATTCATGGTAGGATCCACGTACATACGGGGTATTTGTTCTAGAGTGCGGTTCATGTGCTTTGTTTGTCCATCAGTTTGAGGGTGAAGCGCTTTTGACATTTATGACTCGCTGCCAAAGTACTTGTGCATATTTTGCTAGAAATTACTTACAAATTATCTATCTCGATTGGAAATAATATGCAATGGCAAGCTGAGGTACTTCACGACACCCTCAAAGAAGACAAGTGGTCTCCTCTACATTCACATCAGTGGTTGTAAGAATGAAGTGTGTCATCTTCGTCAGAAGATCCACAACGACTAGTATTTCATCGTGGCCACGGGCCGTGTCCGGAAGACCAGTAATGATGTCCGTGGTGACGCACTCCCATGGAGTCCCAGGAATGGGAAGCTACTGGAGGAGTCCAGTAGGCTTTTTGTTACTAGCATTATTCCAAAGACATGGGCCACATGTCATGCAATACAAATATTGACACTTCATCCTCGCAACCAATAGTGGTCCGAGAGTCCCTGTCCCGTCTTTTGAGATCCAACATGACCTATGACCGGCAGTTTGTGGAACTGGGAGATAATCTTCACTCAAAGGTCTCTCGAGTCTGGCACAACTTGTTATCCATGTCAAAAGATTCATGTGGCCTCCACCAATGCATACTTGTCTAGATAATAAGAGTCTTGAACTAAGAATACACATAGTATCCCATCCGGATTTTGTTGATAAAATCGTTGTAGTGGATAATCTCTCGAGATGGTTGCCCATAGGGGGCTCTGGTGTTTGCATTATTGTTTTTGTAATAGCCATAAAATACCCACCGACCTCAGTGGTTGCTTTAATTTCCATGGGTTGATGGCTCAGTGGATTGGTCACGCTGATGCATCCTGGCCGATATTCCCACAAGAACAAGATTCGGCTCAAGTATTCTCTCCAACGCACCTGCCGTCTTGACAGGTTTTGTTGCGTTTGGAAAAACACCAAATGGATTGTGGTCGGTCACGGCCGTCACAACCCCTTCAACGCCCTCGAGGTAGCAACGCCACGTCTTGAAATCATATACCACCGCGAGAAGCTCTTGATCTTCAGTTGTATACCACGTCTCGGCAGGGATGAGCTTCTGGCTCTCATACGCAACTGGGTTATAATTCTGCATGAGGACTGCTCCAAGTCCTACTACTGACGCATCACATTGCACCTCCCATGGTTGTGATGAAACAGGAAGAGCTAAGATGGGAGTTGTGGATAGAAGCTCTTTGACTTTGAGAAAGGCCCTCTCACATTCAAAATTCCAATCCCAATGTATGTCTTTTCATGTGAGTCTGGTTAGCTGTGCTACCAGAGTCAAATTCCCTTGCATAAACTGTCGGAAATAACTTGCAAGACCGAGGAAAGACCAAATCTGCCCAACATTTTCTGGACGTGGCCAGTCTAGGACAGCTTGGACCTTTTGTGGGGCGACACGGATACCGTCCTTGCCCCTTGAAGCTCCTGGGCGGTCGATCTCGTCATTTAGACGGTTTGGAAATATCCTTCCATCTGAATGTTCAAATAAATTTATGGACACTAACCTACGTGTACCAGCTACATTACGTAATACACTCTCCCCATACAATTTCCAATTGCGNGGGGGGGGGGGGGTCCAAACCCGGTCGAACCTCCGATGTCTCTCACCTCCCAGACAGGACAATGTATTGGGTGATTGTATCAGAAGATGTAGCTTGGGGGGATCAGATATTGTACACTAATGTTAATGTCGGAGAGAAAGTACAACAAACTGTACAAAAAGCGATACACAACTTTACATGTTTCACAGTCGATAAGATACACCTCCCTTGACAAAATACCCATACACTCTCTGATCTAGGGGGGGCGAACCTCGCATCCACTACTAGGAGCCGTTACGAGTGACAAAATCGCGACCTAGTTTTGCTCGACTAGAATCTCTTCACGTTCGCCATCGAGAATAGCCGGCGATAGAAGGCTGTTGGCCGTTGATTGCATCATCTCGACGGCATTCATCCAGGTTCGTGTTTCTAAAGAGGAATACATTGATGGACATTCTCCAATGTCTTCCAGCTACAGCACCAGATACACTTGCCTAATACAATATCGACTTCGTGAGGGGGGTTGCATCTACCTCCGGGTTTACATCCGATCCCCCCCCCTCCCCCACAAATGTGAGAGTGAATTCCAAAATTGTATCAGGGGATGTAGCTTGGGGAGGTAATATAGTGTACACTATTTATCTCTCGGAGATATACCGATGAAACAACGCAACCGTTCTCTAGACTATACACCAGTGTACAATTTCGTGCTTCGTCAGATACACCCCCTGTTACACAATCCCAATACACGATTGCGGGAGAGGGAGGGGGTCGTTCAAAGCGGACAAGTTAGATAACCAACCGAAGTCGCTAATCAAACGGATGTCCCAGATGTGATGTACGTATATAAGTCGGCTTTTGAGAATCGAATCCTACAGAGGCCTATTCACTTACACAAAACAGGATGAGGACAAAAATACGTTTTTTTTTAATATTTCGTCCACATGAATACATATTTTTAAACAAATGTATATTAAGGACTGAATTTTCACTCTTTTATTCTTGTATCACACGTATTCCAGTGAAAACCTCTTTATGACCGTAAAGAGAATTTCCTAGAAGTTACATATGTATATATGTAACACATAGATTTCTCCGTGTATAAAAGAGGAATGATTAACCATACCTCTCAAACCCGAAGCACTACTCAGACACACGGCCGAACGTGCGTGTACAGCAAGGCCGCAACATGCGCATGGACGCTGCTGGGGCTAGAGGACCAGTCGGGCAGTGAGGCGAGGCCAAGGACAAGCAACCTACAAACCCTCCAGTCAAGAATACAGGCGGGCACAAGAACCCAAACCACAACGGCAGTCGCGACAATGACAAGCTGCAAGCAGCGCGTGAGCGTAGCAACACAGCATTCTGCGACAGACTACCACATATGTATGCAACCTGGTCACTTTAGGCTCGGTGCCTTGAGGCTGCTGGTGGTGGGCAAGAGGCTGCGGCATTTGCCACAGCAGCAGCAGCTCGTGGGGGGGGTGCAGTAGGATGCTGCGGAGAGGGCCATGGACATGGTCGTGGTCGCGACAATGGGCCTTGCCGTGGTAACGGACATGTCCGCGGAGCGGGTTCTCCCCCCCAATTGAGTGACGTTAGTAAGGACCATTCAGGGGTGAAAGTGGATCAGGTGTGTGGGTTCATGTTTTTAGACAAGGATGTTAAAAATTTTGAGCTTTTGACGAGTTCAACTTCTTTACTATTTTCTCCCCTCTTGTTGAACCTCAGCTTACACTTGCTGACCGTCATTACCCATTAAACCTTGCATCATTGGACAAGATACATGATCGGACATACTTAGTGATGGCGACACCAACCACTCTGCAAGAGTTGTCTAATGTAGCAACTGAAGCAAACACCCTCAAAGCGATGAGTTCAATCACGTTCGCTATACCTTTAATTGGCGATTTCGACCCAGTCAAATTTAAAGACTGGAAGGTGCTAGCCGATTTTACACGTATCCACAAGATGTGGACTCGAGTACATGAATCATGGGAGGTGCGGCGTCCGCTGTATAGATTTCGTGTTTATCACAAACTCGGCTTGCCGTCGTTAAGGTTGTTCACTCAGAAGAGTGGAGGCAACATGACGATTCAGTTCAAAGGATACCTAGAACATACTTGCTAACACTAGAGGAGATGACTTCTTTGTTAGCCTTGGCTTTACCTGACAAGTTGGCTTGAAGTACGAGCCATCAAATGGCGCAGTTGTTGTCGGTGACAACTGTACGGTACCAGTGATCGGTAGCTATAAAGCAAAAAAAATCTATGCAAGGGTACACACAGAGTGTCACGTTGAAGGTACTCAACCTTATTGACTTGTTTGACATGATGTTCGGCGATCCCTGACTCCGTGAAAACAAGGCTCTGATGTGCTTTGAATCTAAGTATTTGATCCTCCAAAAGGGACAGCGTCCCTTCATGTAAATTTCAAGTACGGAATAATCACTGACCCGGCTTAAGGTCCATGCCATCTTGTTTGTGATATAGGTCAAGAGGATTATTCGACAAGGTTGTTGATACTTCTTGTCTCAACTAGAAAAAGTGGAGGAAGAAGTGAAGGAAGACATGACTCTTGAGATCAAATCTCTATTGGCGGAGTTCCTGGATGTATTCTAAGACCCACCGACTGGGCTTCCACCAAAACGACACATGGGTCACATGATTCTGCTGCAACCGGAGATGAACCCTCTGTTCAAACCCATGTACCGTCTAAGTATGGCAGAGAGGCGAGAGGTTGAATGCGAAGTCAAAGAGTACCTTACAAAAGGGTGCATCGAGCCAAGTAGCTCACCGTACAGTACGCCGATCCTTTTTGTGAACAAAAACGATGGTGGTTTACGCATGTGCGATGACTATCAAGCACTGAACAAGCTGACGGTGAAAAATTGATTTCCCTTACCGTGGATTGAGGACCTATTTGACCAAGTCCATGGGGCAAAATTCTTTTCATCCTTGGATTTGTCTCAAGGGTACCATAAAATCCGCATTATGGATGGTAATGTTCCCAAAACCGCGTTTCAAATGCACATCGGACACTATCCATTATGCTTTTTATGCTTCGGGCTAATAAACGCCCCGATAGCTTTCCAAGAAGAAATGAACTGAATGTTTGTCAAGCAACTCGGCTATTTTGTCTTCGTCTACTTAGACAATATCCTGGTTTTCTCCTAATCCATGGAAGAGTACCTAGAACATCTGCGCGAGGTACTCGTGATCTTTCAAAAATGAAAGTTCTATGCAAAAGTGAGCAAGCGCAAGTTTGCAAAAGATGAGCTCGAAGGTATGATGGTACGATGGTTCTCTTTAGGAATTCTTTCGCAAACTATCAAATGATGTCAACTTATCTGTATAGGTACTACGGTTCCCATAGGTCGTTCCGACCCCCCCCCCCTAGTTGGTAAAATGTATCGGATGATTGTATCGGGAAATGTATAGAGTGGATATTGAAAGCAGAGCACTTTTGTATCGTTAGGGTCTATTTATCCATTTGCGACCTCTCCGACCAATACATACGTGTACAGATTCTTACCCCCCCCCCCAAATACACCCCCCGCTACACTGCCACAATACACTTTCATGTTGATTGGGCGGGGGGGATCGGATGCAAGGCGGGGTTGGAGACACCCCCCTAAACACCGAAAGTGTATTTGGATCATGTATCGGGTTGTGTAGCTGGCGGACACAGGAGATAATACACTAATCTATTTTCATCAAACGACAATGTTCCATCGGCGCCTAGATTGTCAGGCACATTCTTGCTATGTGGTTGGTCTTGAAAGGTAGTGTTGTGAGATTATAGTCAGCATTTCATAGCAAACCAGTGAGTAAAATAACCAGGAAGGGAGTGATTTGAAAACACATACGGTACCCAATTAATGTGCGTCAAGCCTATCTGGGTATCGAGCGATATTTTGACTCTCGCTCGAACGACTATGGTACACGTTTGAAATGGCCGGTTTCGCCGTGTGATGTCAAACACCGGCACAAAACATGTTCCTCTTCAAAAGCAGGTCCAAGGCGTTATTTCAAAAATAACCAGAAACGGGTTTTCTGCGTGCAATATGTCTAATCGCATCCTAACATGAGACCTTTTCAGTAAGACTCGTAAATATTTTTCGACAGGTATAGTTTATCTTCTTAGATTCGGAGAAGTATCCTCTCATTTTGAACACGAATGGTACAGTGGTTCATTGAAAGGTAGATTATTACAAGAAACGGTGTTGAACTCTCAATGAAGGTTCTCCAAACCTTCCTTGCTCGTGTAGAATGCATGTTCACAGTTTTTAGTGTATGTTTCTGAGGTGATTAACCATAAATGCGGTTTGACGTATACACTTCACTCATGTAGTTCCGCAACGCCCTTCTGCTTGTCCAAGCCTGGTCGGTTGCCGTTGTGGTGGTCTTTTCCTTCGTCTTCTCATTGGCAAAACCATTCTGCAAGTACTCCGGGACCATGCACTCCGGGTACTTGAAGGTCTGAGTCCCATCACCCTCGGTGAAACTTTCGGCTTCCTCCACGAGTGCAGTTTACTCACTCAAGTAGGCTTTGAGTGAGCTACCCAACTACCTGAATTCCATAATCTTGTGGATGGCGCACTGTGCCTCCTCATGCTGAGTACACTACTTTTGTATGATTGCACAGAAGGTCTCCCACGGCATAGGCTGGCACTTGTGGTGCGGCTGTTGTGCACCTCACTCCTTGACCACATAATTGAAGAGCTTGTCTTTGAGTTGCGTTGTGGCAAGGTCGCCCCATTGACAGAGGGAGCCTTGTGGACACGTAGAATGTGCTCCATGCGATTGAGTGAGTTGGTCAACTTCACGCCCTTTCAGAAGATCTCCACATAGTGGAGAAAGGATGTGTTCATGAAACGGCCCCGAGGTCATGGAGGGAGGTAAGTCGTCGTTGCATCTAGCAGTGGTATCATCATCTACGATGTGCTACGATTACTTCTGCATCTGCACCCGGGTCACGCTCTGCAACGCCTTGTCGAGGTCGTCATATCAAAAGCTTGCCTCATGAGCGTCCACGCGCTGTAGTTGGTGATCACGGTCGAGGTCCGTGATGCTCTATTCAACATGGGCTTGCAAGTTGGCGAATACGACCTTTAGCTTTGATGTCGTCAGAGCATCGGCGATAGCCTCCAGGGTCTCATGTTGTCCGTGCACCTTCACTCACTATAGGAGGGTACGGTTTACGTAAACACCTTTAAGAATTTCCACCTTCCGGAGGAGGCTATCGTCAGTGACGACAGTCGAGTGGACGCTGGTCTTTCCCATTGTGGCCACATCGTAGGAAGGGGAGTCCACCCCCACTCCTGCGGGTGGTTCCGTACCTCTACCATCGGTGGCCTGCTACCTCGACGGCCAACCTAGCAAGCCTTCGGCGGTCATTGCGAATTGCGTTTGCGACGACGTTGTCCGGCTGGTTCTCGTAGGAACTTCCTGCATGGCTGTTTTTGGCGCCTATGCTACTCTCAGCAGCCTTGCTGCTGTTGGTAGCTTCAAGCAATCCAGCGAGCATGTTGCCCTCCTCAAGCGATTGGCTCGAAATTGCTACACGATGGCTGCGATAATGGCAGTCCTCGTTGCCTTTGCCATCATCGGCGTCGTGCACTTTGTCGGGTTCCACACCCGGGTGGTCCTCCTCGAGCGCATCATCCATCGCGTGGGGGTCATGCACGTGCACGTCGACGTGCTAGTCGAGCACTTTTCCAACTACCGCACACTTCTCAGTATTGCTGAGGTTGGTGCCGGTTGCCTTTGGTGATATGGTTGCCAATGGTTTGGCAACCATGATTACAGCAGTGGCTCCCAAGACTTTGAGTCTGCCGAGAGCAAGTAGTGAGGACGCCATCACCTTGCCCTGGTTGGTCTTGGACGGTCCGGCACTTGCCATCTCGTCACTTGTGCAACTAGCATGTGAAGACTGTTGTGAGGGTCACCTCATAACTTTGAGGAGGTGGCACCTCCAAAAGTCTCCTTGCTCTCATGATCTGTGAGGTAATTATAAAGTTGATTTCTATTTTTCTAGGTCGCCACGGTCGGTACGACCACGTGGTGAAAAAATGTAAATTTTCTATGCCTTCACGGTCGGCACATGCACGTGGATTCTAGTGAAAGCCCTAAGCCGTGACTCACAACACTAGGCAAGCTAAGGAAACCTAGAGAAACAAGAAAGTATAAGACCAAGAAGCTACAATATTTTGTGCACCACTCAAAAGGGTGAGGAGGAGGGGGTTCCAACTCTCACTAAGAGTTTGCACCCCCACACGCTCCCTCCTCACTAATCTTGTGTTGTTCTTGTCTTCTTGTCCTCTAGTCTTCCTTGGCCTCTTCTTGTGTCTTCTCGGCGTGCCTTACGCCCTCTTGGAGGCACCTTTCTTGTGCTCCACGACAATGTGGCGGCCTCAAAAAATTCTCAAAGTGGTGCCTTTCTCCTCCTCCTTTTTCTCTCAGGCCGTGAGAGTCCCTCCTATTGGGCAAGGGTAGTGTCTCAATTTTTGGTTTAAGAGAAGAAGAGGGAGCCTTAAGAAGAGGGGAAAGTTATGTCGTTTGGGGGTGGACACTCCCCATCTCCTCCCACAAAAACTCCCCTAGTCCATTGGGATGGAAGAGAGGTTGAAAAGAAGAAGTCCCAATAAAAAGAGCTCTTCTCAGCTTCCTAACGCATGTCACGGTGCTACAAACAGTGAGTTGTAGATGTCACTTTTGGCATTTTTGCTGCTGCTTGCAGCTACCGCGTCATTTTATATATAGATGTAGCCGGCCGTTTTCGTTGCACCCTTGGTCGCGGGGGTCGTCTAGCTCTGAGAACCACGATAACGAGTCGGTCCTTCAGTTCCTGTTCTAAGCTCATCGTCGAAGTTAGCAGAATGGTGTTCTCAGTGCACGACAGGGGTTTTCCCCCTTCGTACGACTGAGGGGCAATCATCGTCAACAACACAGAGTAGAGAGACTTCAAATATTTCCAGTCTCCCAAGGTCCATTTCCATTTTTTAACTTATCCCAGCTCCAGGAATCCAAACCAGGGGTGTTTTATTTTGAACTCACGAGTTCCCACGAGTTTTCTATCTTCAAAACTCAAAGCTCGACATAAAAAAAAAAAAAACTTAAAGTTTATCTTTGTCGTGTTGGCACGAAATCGTCCTGTGTGAGGCACACTGGCGATTTTGCCCGAGGGTTGTCTCTCGCTCTCCTCCTCACCCTCGCTCCCCCTATCCCTCGTCCTCCCTCGCTCGCTTGCAAGGAGGGCAAGCGAGGGCGAGGGCACGAGGCCATGAGGCTTTTCCCTCAAGGCCCTTGCGGCCCCTCAGCTATCGATCGAGCTGAGGCCGCGATCGGCGGCTGGCGGATGGCCGGCTGGTGACCGGCCGGTCACTTGGTCGGCCGCCGGCTTTCCAGCCGGCCGACAGTTAGCCCGCCGGCGGCCAGCAAACTGCTGGCCGTCGGCCAGCCCTCGCTGACGCGAGGGGTGGTTCGCAACCACCCCTCGCTTCAGCGAGGAGGGAGGGCCGAACCAGCCCTCCCGCTACATCGCAGCGATGGATGTCAACGACAGGAATGTTGCGTTGGATCTATAGTCTTGCCCGTGTGGCGTGATGTTTGCCATAGACCACCTCAACCGGCATTTTACCCGTTATTGTGGAAGTTTCCCAGTTGTGATAAAGTTTTTCTCTTAGTAGCTTGCCGCCCTGTCACTTCCATGTGTTTTTTTTTTCTTGTCCGTGCACTACCTCACTGACTCATATTGTGACCTCTCGGCTGGTGTACATGCTCCTGTCGGCAATTGACTGGATGACGCTGATATCGACAGGACACTGTTCGATGGAGCTGACATGTCGTCTTGAAGCCAAGCGTTTGGTTCTTCTCCTCCTCCTCACGTTTCTGACACTAAAACCCCACACGACGAGCTCCATCGGTAGCAACCCTTGGCTATCACGTCATGAGTAGCTGTAGATAGCTCTCGAGAGAAGGGCAGTCGGCTGCCCGAACTCGGGTGCCATACAACTCCAAGCAGCTGTTTTCTTGGTGATTCTCACTGCACAACTATGTATGCAGCATGCTTATTTTGGTGTGGTCCATTTTTTAGGAAAAAATAGAAAACACCCGGGTTTTGGGGTGTCTAGTGTCTGACAGGGCTCACCCAGGAAATTTTGCCAGACAGGAGAATGCTATGATTTTCCTGGTTGAATGGTTTTCTAAGTAACAAGCCTCACACAGCTGAGGCGAGGCTAGAACTGAGAGGAATCTCAGTTATTTACTCATTCTTCATTCCTAATCAGTCATTGATTCATTCCTTCTGTAATTCTGACGCTAACTCCGGCGCGTGCATTTCTGAGTAACAAACCAGAGCTCTCAAACTTAGACTCTAGCGCACTAGACTAAGGGGACAGAAGAGCCACTGTTGCTTTGCCTTGGCGACAACGGCAAGAAACAAGAGTGGGTTTCCGCATGCTACAGAAGCAACACTACTGTCCTGATCTGTGCATTAGACAGTTTCCTTTTCCATGGGGCTTCTATATAGTGCATGGAAGATGTTCAAGCGTCTGATTCCCCAACTTTGTTAGCTGTTGTTCTAGGTTATAAAGGAGTTTTGGCTGGTTGCATTTTGTTGCAAACCGTAGTGATTCTTCACCTTTGAAGGCTAGTGTTGTGGATGATAGAGCGGATAAAGCCAGTCTTTGCACTTGACACATGAACTTTCTCTACAAAGGGAAAAATTTCATTGGAGAACCAAGGCAAAGATGTTCAAGTAAACTTGCAAAACGTTTTACAAGTGCATTGACCCCCAAAATATTATATCTTGGGCTTTCTCTAAAATCATGTTATTCGGTTCATTGAAAGTCTGCAACCACTTCCGCATGATAAGAGTCGTCCCTCTTATCTTCCATGTTCTTATGCTTGTGAAAAATGTGTCTCTCTTGTCAGAGACCCTTGCCGTGCTCTGATACCATGTCAAGAGACAAGGAACGTGGATGGGTGAACGTGGACTGAAACTGGAGAAGAAAAATGTTGTTCGTGGAATGAAAGTCACAGAAGGTATGTATGAACATGACCTTAAACTAGCTGCACGAATACAACCACAAGTGTGGTGTGGTAGGCTGCTTGCAAAATCACTAGCGTACACTAGAAGATGCACATTATTTTGTAGGAGGTACTTCCTAAGGCATTGGAGTGTAGTTTTAGAGGTTGATAATTGTAAAGGCAAACACAAGATGTGGATGAAGGAATATGAAGGCATGCTGGATTGAATGAACACAGCCCCTTAAGGAGGAATGAGGGACCCCTACTCTGCCACCTAAGGCAGAGGTAACTATGTAACCACTTGAGTAGTTACAAAATCACCCAACGAGGTTGATGGTACACCTGAAGGGTCACCTAGAAGTTGTAGGTTGTCCTTACAGTTTGAAGAATCACTGGCAATTGAAAAGTCACTAGAAATGTGAAGATGCCACCTAGGAAGAGGACATGTGAAGAAGGATGGTGTCCAACCACCTTGTAGTTGGAAACTAAAAGGTCACAGCCTCCTCGAGGGAACTCAAGATCACCCCAAATGATGAGGAGATAAGGATCTTAGCCTCAACTCATGGTTCAGCTGGTCGATCGCGACTCACGGCTCAGCCCGCCAGTCACGGCATAGTCTGTCGACGTCGCATGACTTTGTTGACTAGCCTGAATGAGACACAAATTTATGTTGTAATGCATTGGATAGGAGTATTGGCCCACTGGGCCAAAGCCGCGGTGGTTGAGGATCTATGACCCTCAATCCATCTCATCCAACCGCTCAAAGGCCAAGCACCCATTCAAACCATGTGGAGATGCCAGCCTATGCTACACTCCTCCCACTTCGGAGTCGACCCGCCTCAGCGTCCAAGAAGGGACTCGAACGCCGACGCTCTAATAGCAATGTAACTAGTGTGACAGAAAGCTTGGCCCAGTGGGCCAAAACCGCAATGGTTGTAGATCATTAACCCTCAATCCATTCCATCCAATCGCCCATGGTCCAGCGACCTATCTAAGACATGTGGAAAGGCCGGCTTGTGCTACACATGTCCCTCTCCGGAGGGGGATTTTGCGATATGGGCTTCAAGCCGGAGGAGGACTGCGAACATTGACTGTGCTCTTCTTGACCCTGGGTAGTTTCAAAAGGCATAAGAAAACATTTTAGCACTTAAATTGACGTGGCCATGATGAGATTGTAAGGATCCGTCATTTGTACGTAGATAGGCTAGTAAAACAAAACCTTGAAAGGAATGTCTGGCCTCAACAACTCAACCTATGAAAATTTTTTCTCTAGGTTTGTACCAGTGCAGAACCCATCAGCCAAGTCATTGTACAAAGACACTTACACATTCTTGTAGGATATTTTTCTTTTTTGTTGATGTCATCAGATGGTACTGAACAAACCATCCTTTTCCACGATAGCGAACAACTAGCCAGTCAGCAAAAGGGGAGATCGTGGCCTGGTATATAATTGTATTTGGGATGGATTCTAACATTTCCACATTACTTGTTTGAGTAATCGAACATCAAATTGTTGTTATTCTACTATTATACACAACGAATAGTGATGTTTTTTTTACCATGTCTAGGTGATCATGTTACATGAGGTCATTCGGTAAAAACTTTCCAAAAGCAATCCTTTCCGGTTTAAGCCTAGAGATCTAGCTTAATCTTAGGGTTGGTGGCGTCTCCCATCTCGCGCCTTATGTATGAGTCTTATCACCTTGTGTGTCTTATAACCTAATCCCTGTGTATCTTAATGTTTGTGGTCAGCCTATGGCCCTTCACGCCTGGATGTCCTCCTGTCTTGTACCACATGCACACACTCATGCACAAAAGAGTGAGTTTCATGGCTACTACTCGAGGTTTGTCACTCACGGTCGAGTGTACCACAAATGGAACTCATTGCTCTAGCCAGTAGCAACATGCTGCTAAGATGTGACCCATGGCCATGTGACATTTCTATGACATGTTCTTCACTCTTTGATTTCGCTTATGGTGTAGACATGGCCTTGGACACTTTAGGATGAAGTGGTCGGTCTCCAAACATTCATCGGGATTCTGGAGGAGTCATATGTGTCAGGTGAAAGCCCTCAAAGGGCCACCGTCAGATTTGTTCCGAGCTGCAATGAGTAGCCATCGGGTGGTTGGGCTCGATCCACAGTGGTGGCAGTGTGGCCTTCTAGTGCGTGACGTATAAGTGAGATGTACACCCACCTCAATGCTCCATCTCAGCCTTCCTAGATATAATATCACTCTCTTCTTTTTGTTTGAACAATTTGACTACGTGATGCAAGATATGCCATGGCGTTCTCATCGAAGGAATACCGTACTACCACTTAAATTCGACGATTTTTTTGAACTGAAATAAGTGACTTTTACATTCGACAATAATTTTCAACCTTCTAATAATGGACCTGTTTCGTCCAAAGCCCCTGGGTTTTCTTGCTGCCTGAATTTGGTCGAAATCCCCGTTCACGTTCCTGCTCTGTTCCTAGAACTTTGGTTTTCAAATCTTCGAACTTCAAGAAGGGATAGCGAAGCTGCATCTTGCAGCTTGCACCGCACGTAGTCTCGCAGCTCGTCTCGCGTTTCGCAGCCTGCCACGTCCGCGTGACTTCCCCACCGTCACAGGATTGCGCGCGGAACGTGGATATTTCACGTTCTGCCCACAGTCCTTAGAACAGTTCGCGGAAGCTGAAACCATGTGTAGAGAAAATAGATTTTTGCAATTTTGAGAGTGATTCGTCCAAAAGACCAGAATTATTTAGGTGTTTGAATGGTCGAAGGAAAATAATTATTTTAGTCGAATGTATGGGGCACTACGGTAATCCCACATTATTGTTCATTCCCATCGAAGGAATAATCCCACATTATTGTTCATTCTCATCGAAGGAATAATCCCACATTATTGTTCATTCTCATCGAAGGAATAATCCCACANACATATTTGGCGATGGAAATCATGGATCTTCGATTTAACAATGCTGTTGATTAGAGGGAGCCTCGACGAGATGGCTTTCGTCAATGCCGCCTACAACCAATCGGAGCTTGCGTGACCATTAGGTGTTCTCAATACCCAACAAGGGAAATTTGGCCACATCGAAGGGAGAGGGGCACACTAAGAAGGATTGGGACACCTTACTCAAAAGTTTCTAAGCGGATACATAAATATTCAGGCCCTCTTTGGAATCCTTCTATCATATCCCTTACTTCCGAGGTTATCTTAATCTTGTCTCATTTTTTCCAGCAGTTGTGACTGTTTGAGATTTTGAGGTGCCCCGGAATTTGAGTTTGTCTTCATGTTTTGCATTCCCATCGCAATGGACAAGGAACCCGAACTTCTCACAGAACACTTGCTCCAGCACGTCCGGCGTTGCCTTCCAGTAGCTGTACCGCAGCTCCACCCCCCCCCACAGTCTCATGAACTCTGCGATGCATTTGCCACGGTCATGGTAGTGGCCCGCGCGTGCCGACAGCCCCACCGAATTGAGCCTCCAGTCCGAGTTGCGCGAGTCGCCCCAGTCGCGGGAGTTTCCAGCAACGAGCACAGGCCCGAGCCTCGAGCGCGAGGAGACGAGGAAATTCATCGCGATATCCTCGCAGTTCATGCGCGCGTCGACATAGTCCTTCACGCCTGCGGGCGCGTTGCAGGTGTAGTCGAAGAGGTGGTCGACGTGCAGGATCATGAACTTGGTGAGCATGATGGAGTAGCG
>SZWC01016409.1:26085-37570 GCA_023375785.1 Penium margaritaceum | reverse complement strand
GGGGGGGGGGAGGCGGCCGTGTTGTGATACCTCTACTCTACCTTCGAACCTACGCCGGGGGGGGGGGTAGGGGATGTCATAATGTGGTCGCAAGCATGTCCTGCAGGTCGTGCACGAACATCCCTCTAGGGGGGTGGGAGGGAGTATTCCAGTGAAGGGACATACGCGCAACAAATAAACAAAAACCAACCTGGTGTCAGAGGGAGAAACCTTTTGCTATTTACTGACTAGAAAATGCAAAAACCTTCAACAAGAAGTGGCACGGTGTGGCTACCATGCACAGTGACCAACCAGATTAGGCATGTGCCACGTAACATGATCAAATAAATTTACTATGTGTGGTGAACGTGGACAACCCATAATATGGGTCACGAATTGTCATATGGGGAAACAATAGTTTAGGAATACTAGATATCAACAAGCAAGTACAACGACCTTCAATCAGTAGTAGCAAGGTATGGCTACCATGTACTATGACCGAGCAAAGTAGGTATATGTACTGCCTTTGGCCAAAGAAATCCGTTGTGTGTGGTCAATGTTGACAACTCATAATATGAGTCACAAATGGCCAGAGGGGGAAACAATGGTTTGGGAGCACTAGGTATCAACGAGCAAGCACAATGACCTTCAATGAGTTGTGGCATGGTGTGGATACCATGCACGATGACCAACCAAAATATGCATATGTCACTGACCATGACCAAAGAATGTCACCATGTGTGGTAAACTTTGACAACTCATAACACAAGTCACAAATGGTCAGAGTGCAAGATAATGGTTTCTAAATACTCGTTATCGACTAGCAAATACAAATACCTTCAATATAAAGTTGCACAGTGTGGCTACAATGCACATTGACCAACCAAAGTATGCATGTGTCACTAACCATGACCAAATAATTTCACTTCACGTGGTCAATGCTGACAACTAACAACACGAGTGGGTGATAGTGATAGAGGGTAAGAATGGGTTGGGAAGACTAGCGATCAACTAGAATGCAAAAGGACCTTCAATGCGTAGTGACACGGCGTGGTAACCATGTACAGTGACAAACCAAAGTATGCATATGTCACTAACCATGACCAAAATAAGTTCATAGTGTGTGGTCATTGTTGAAAACTCATAACACGAGTCACAAATGGTTAGAGGGGAAACAATGGGTTGGGAACACTTGTTATCAACTAGCAAGTACAAAGACGTTCAACAAGCAGTGGCACGGTGTGGCTAGCGTGCACAGTGACCAACCAAAGGATGCATACGTTACTGACTATGACCGAAGAAGTCCACCATGTGTGGTTGACATTGACAACTCACAGCACGAGTCAACAAATGGTCAGAGGGAGAGACAATGGTTTCATAACCCTATGTATCAACCATAAAGGACAAAGAACATCAATACGCTGTGGCACAGTGTGGCTACTTTGCACACTAAACAACCAAACTAGGCATATGTCACTGATCATGACCAAATAGTTTAAAGATGGGTAGTCAACGTTCACCAACCATAACACGAGTCACAAACGGTCAGAAGGGGACACACTGTTGTGGGAATATCAGTTATCAACTAGCAAGTACAACGACCTTCAATCGGTAGTAGCACGGTGTGGCTATCATGCATAATGACCGACAAAAGTAGGCATATGTGCTGCCTTTTACCAAATAAATCCGCTGTATGTCGTCAACATTGACAACTCATAATACGAGTCACAAATGGTCAGAGGAGGAAACTATGGGTTGGGAGCACCAGGTATCAACTAGCAAGCACAATGACCTTCAGTATGTCGTGGCACGGTGTGGATACCATGCACGATGACCAACGAAAGTAGGCATATGTCACTGACCATGACCAAATAATGTCACTACGTGCAGTAAACTTTGACAACTCATAACACGAGTCACAAATGGTCATAGTGGAAGACAATGGTTTGTGAATGCTAGTTATTGATTAGCAACTACAAATATATTCAATATGTAGTGGCACAGTGTGGCTACCATGCACAATGACCACCCAAAGCATGCATATGTCACTGACCATGACCAAGGAATTTCACTTCATGTGGTCAACGTTGACAACTCACAACACGAGTCACAGATAGTCCGAGGGAATTAACAATGGTTTGGGAACACTAGCTATCAACTAGAAAGAACAAGGACCTTTAATACATAGTAACAGGGTGTGGTAGCCATGTACAGTGAAAAACCAAAGTAGGCATATTTCACTAACCACCACCAAACGAATTTCACAGTGTGTGGTCAACGTTGAAAACTCATAACACAAGTCACAAATGGTCAGAGGGGGATACAATGGGTGGGAACAATAGTTATCAACTGGCAAGTACAAATACCTGCAACAAGCAGTGGCACGGTGTGGCTAGCGTGCACAATGAGCAACCAAAGGATGCATACGTCACTGACTATGGCCAAAGAAGTCCACTATGTGTGGTCAACATTGACAACTCATAACACGAGTGACAAATGGTCAGAGGGAGAGATAATGGTTTGGGAACCCTATGTTTTTAGTAGAAAGGACAACGAAATTCAATACGTAGTGACATGGTGTGACTAATATGCACACCAAACAACCAAACTAGGCATATGTCACTGACCATGACCAAAGAATTTCAATATGGGTGGTCAACGTTCACCAACCATAACACGAGTCACAAACGGTCAGAGGGGGAAACAATGGTCTGGGAATATCAGTTCTCAACTAGCAAGTACAACGACCTTCAATCAGTAGTAGCACGGTGTGGCTACCATGCACAATGACCGACCAAAGTANGGAACCCTATGTTTTTAGTAGAAAGGACAACGAAATTCAATACGTAGTGACATGGTGTGACTAATATGCACACCAAACAACCAAACTAGGCATATGTCACTGACCATGACCAAAGAATTTCAATATGGGTGGTCAACGTTCACCAACCATAACACGAGTCACAAACGGTCAGAGGGGGAAACAATGGTCTGGGAATATCAGTTCTCAACTAGCAAGTACAACTACCTTCAATGAGTAGTAGCACGGTGTGGCTATCATGCAACATGACCGACCAAAGTAAGCATATGCACTGCCTTTGACCAAAGAAATCCACTGTATGTGGTCAACATTGACAGCTCATGACACAAGTCACAAATGTTCAGAAGGGGAAACAATGGTTTGGGAACACCAGGTATCAACTAGGAAGCACATGGGACCTTCAATAAGTTGTGGCACAGTGTGGATACCATGCATGATGACCAACCAAAGTAGGCATATGTCACTGACCATGACCAAATAATGACAGTAAGTGTAAAAAACCTTGACAACTCATTACACGAGTCACAAATGGTCAGAGTGGAAGACAATGGTTAGTGAATACTAGTTATCGAGTAGCAAGTACAAATACATTGAATATGTAGTGGCACAGTGTGGCTACCATGCACGGTGACCAACCAAAGTATGCATATGTCACTGACCATGACCAACGAATTTCACTTCATGTGGTCAACATTGACAACTCACAACACGAGTCACAGATTGTCCAAGGGGGGTAACAATGGTTTCGGAACACTAGCTATCGACTAGAAAGCACAAAGACCTTCAATACATAGTGACACAGAGTGGTAACCATGTACAATGACAAACCAAAGTAGGCATATGTTACTAACCACGACCAAACGAATCTCACAGTGTGTGGTCAACGTTGAAAACTCATAACACGAGTCACAAATGGTCAGAGGGGGAAACGATGGATTGGGAATACTAGTTATCAACTAGCAAGTACCAAGACATCCAAGAAGTAGTAGCACGGTGCAACTAGCGTGCACTGTGACCAACCAAAGGATGCATACGTCACTGAATAGGACCGAATAATTCCACTATGTGTGCTCAACATTGAAAACTCATAACATGAGTCACAAATGGTCAGAGCGAAAGACAATGGTGTGGGAAACCTATGCATTGACTATAAAGGACAAAGATGTTCAATACGTACTGGCACGGTGTGGCTACTGTGCACACCAAAGAGCCACAATAGGCATTTGTCACTGACCATGACGAAAGAATTTCAACATGGGTGGTCAACGTTCACCAACCATAACACGAGTCACAAACGTTCAGAGGAGGAAACAATAGTACGGGAATATCAGTTCTCAACTAGCAAGTACAACAACCTTCAGTCAGTAGTAGCACGGTGAGGCTACCATGCACAATGACCGACCAAAGTAGGCATATGTACTGCCTTTGACCAAAGAAATCCGTTGTGTGTGGTCAGCGTTGACAACTCATAATATAAATCACAAATGGTCAGAGGGGGAAAGAATTGTTTGGGAACACCAGGTATCCACTAGCAAGTACAATAACCTTCAATCAGTTTTGGCACGGTGTAGATACCATGCACGATGACCAACCAAAATATGCATGTCACTGACCATGAACAAAGAGTGTCAACATGTGTTGTAATCTTTGACAACTGATAACACGAGTCACAAATGGTCAGAGTGGAAGATAATGGTTTCTGAGTACTAGCTATGGAATAGCAAGTACAAATAACTTCAATATGTAGTTGCACAGTGTGGCTACAATGCACATTGACCAACCATAGTATACATATGTCACTAACCATGAGCAAAGAATTTAACTTCATGTGGTCAATGTTGACAACTCACAACACGAGTCACAGGTAGTGAGAGAGGGTAAAATTGGGGTGGGAAGACTATCTGTCAACTAGAAATCATAAAGACCTTCAATACGCAGGGACACGGCGTGGTAACCATGTACAGTGACAAAACAAAGTATGCATAAGTCACTAATCATGACCAAAAGAATTTCATAGTGTCTGGTCAACATTGACAACTCACAACACGAGTCAAAAAATGGTCAGAGGGAGAGACAATGGGTTGGGAACCCTATGTATTGACTACAAAGGACAAAGAACTTCAATAGGCAGTGGCACGGTGTAGCTACTATGCACAAAAACAACCAAACTAGACAAATATCACTGACCATTACCAGAGAATTTCAATATGGGTGGTCAACATTCACCAGCCATAACAAGAGTCACAAACGGTCTGAAAGGGGAAACAATGGTCTGGGAATATCATTTATCAACTAGCAAGTACAGCGACCTTCAATCAGTAGAAGCACGGTGTGGCTACAATGCACAATGACTGACCAAAGAAGGCATATCTAATGTCGTTGACCATAGAAATACACTGTGTGTGGTCAATGTTGACAACTCATAATAGGATTCACAAATGGTCAGAGGGGGAGACAATGGTTTGGGAACACCAGGTATTAACTAGCAAGTACAAGGACCTTCAATACGTTGTGGCACGGTGTGCATACCATGCACGATGCCAACCAAAGTAGGCATATGTCAGTGACCATGACCCAGTAATGTCACTAAGTATGGTAAACATTGACAACTCATAACACGAGTCACAAGTGGTCAGAGTGGAAGATAATGGGTTTTGATTACTAGTTATCTAGTAGCAAGTACAAATACCTTCAATATGTAGTGGCCCAGTGTGGCTACCATGCACAGTGACCAACCAAAGTACGCATATGTAACTGACCATGACCAACGAATTACACTTCATGTGGTCAACGTTGACAACTCAGAACACGAGTCGCGGAAAGTCAGAGGCAGGTAACAATGGGTTGGGAACACTAGCTATCAACTAGGAAGCATAAAGACCTTCAATACATAGAGACACGGCGTGGTAGCCGTGTACAGTGACAAACCAAACTACGCATATGTCACTAACCACGACCAAACAAATTTCGTAGTGTGTGGTCATCATTGAAAACTCATACCACGAGTCACAAATGGTCAGAGGGGGGAACAATGGATTGGAAATACTAGTTATCAACTAGCAAGTACGAAGACCTTCAACAAGTAGTGGCACGGTGTGGCTAGCGTGCACTGTGACGAACCAAAGGAACCTCCTCACTGACTATGACCGAAGAAGTCCACTATGTGTGGTCAACATTGAAAACTCACAACACGAGTCACAAATGGTCAGAGGGAGAGAGGATGGTTTGGGAACCCTATGCATGGACAAGAAAGGACAAAGAACTTAAATACGCAGTGGCACGGCATGGCTACTATGCACACCAAAGAACCAAAATAGGCATATGTCACTGACCATGACCAAAGAATTTCAATATGGGTGGTCAATGTTCACCAACCATAACACGGGTCACAAACGGTCAGAGGGGGAAACAATGGTCCGGGAATGTCAATTGTCGACTAGCAAATAAAACGACCTTCAATCTGTAGTAGCATGGTGTGGTTACTATGCACAATGGCTGACCAAAAAAGGCATATGTACTGCATTTTACCAAAGAATCCACTGTGTGTGGTCAACTTTGACAACTCATAATACGAGTCACAAATGGTCAGAGAGGGAAACAATGGTTTAAGAACACCAGGAACCAACTAGCAAGCACAATGACCTTCAATACGTTGTGGCACGGTGTGGATACTTCGCACGATGACCAACCAAAGTATGCATATGTCACTGACCATGACCAAATAATGTCACTACGTGTGGTAAACGTTGACAATTCATAACACGAGTCACAAATGATCAGATTGAAAGACAATGGTTTTTGAATACTAGTTATCGACTAGCAAGTACAAATACCTTCAATATGTAGTGGCACAGTCTGGCTACAATGCATAGTGACCAACCAAAGTATGCATTTGTCACTGACCATCACCAAATAATTTCATTTCATGTGGCCAACATTGACAACTCACAACACGAGTCACAGGTAGCCAGAGGGGGTAACAATGGGTTGGGATGACTATATTTCAACTAGAAAGCACAAAGCCCTTAAATACGTGGTGACACGGCGTGGTAACCATGTTAAGTGACAAACCAAAGTAGGCATATGACACTTACCACGACCAAACGAATTTCACAGTTTGTGGTCAGCGTTGAAAACTCATGACATGAGTCACAAATGGTCAGAGGGGGAAACAATGGGTTAGGAATACTAGTTATGAACTAGCAATTACGAAGACCTTCAACAAGTAGTGGCACGGTGTGGCTAGCATGCACAATGACCAACCAAAGGATGCATACGTCACTGACTATGACTAAAGAAGTCGACTATGTGTGGTCAACATTGAAAAATCATAACACGACGACACTACACTATGTGTGGTCAACATTGACAACTCACAACACGAGTCGTGTTGTGAGTTGTCAATGTTAACCACACATAGTGGACTTCTTCGGTCACAGCCAGTGACGTATGCATCCTTTGTTTGTCACTGTGTACGCTAGCCACACCGTGCCATTGCTTGATGAATGTTGTTGTACTTGCTAGTTGATAACTAGTGTTCCCAATCCATTGTTTCCGCCTCTGACCATTCTTGACTCGTGTTATGAGTTTTCAACGTTGACCACACACTGTGAAATTCTTTTGGTCATGGTTGCTGACATATGCATACTTTGGTCTGTCACTGTACATGGTTACCACGCCGTGTCACTACGTATTGAAGGTCTTTGTGCTTTCTAGTTGATACCCAGTCTTCCCGACCCATTCTTACCCTCTCTCACTATATGTGACTCGTGTTGTGAGTTGTCACCGTTGACCACATGAAGTGAAATTCATTGGTCATGGATAGTGACATATGCATGATTTGGTTGGTCACTGTGCATTGTAGCCACACTCTACAACTACATATTGAAGGTATTTGTACTCGCTAGTCGATAACTAGTATTCAGAAACCATTATCTTCCATTCTGACCATTTGTGACTCGTGTAATGAGTTGTCAAAGTTTACCACACATGGTGACATTCTTTGGTCATGGTCAGTGACATGCATATTTTGGTTCGTCATTGTGCATGGTATCCACACTGTACCACAACTCATTGAAGGTTGTTGTGCTTGCTAGTTGATACCTGGTGTTCCCAAACCATTGTTTCCCCCTCTGACCATTTGTGACTCGTATTATGAGTTGTCAACGTTGACCACACACAGCGGATTTATTTGGTCAAAGGCAGTTTATATGCCTACTTTGGTCAGTCATTGTGCATGGTAGCCACACTGTGCTACTCTTGATTGAAGGTTGTTGTACTTGCGAGTTGATAACTGATATTCCCGGACCATTGTTTCCCCCTCTAACCGTGTGTGACTCGTGTTATGGTTGGTGAACATTGTCCACACACATTGAAATTCTTCAGTCATAGTCAATCTTTGAAACACCATGGCGTACTCAAACTTGAATGAAATCACGCGATTCAAGTTGCTACTGGTCCATTGCATTGTCTACATCCAGAAACAGGAGTTGGTTTTGAATTTAGACCATTCTAGGGACCTCCAGCTGATATGTACACAATTTCAGCCCGTGAGAACACCAGTCTTACCAAAGCAAGTCAAGGGGAACCTTTCGTACATTCGGACGTTTTATGCGACCCTGCAAGGTAAACAGAGCCCAATTCCCACCCAATTACTGGTCAGCTAATAGCAAATGTGGAAACTGATAGAGCCTGATGAGATCTCAACAACTTCATACAAAGGGTTTACCTCAAACCTAATGGCGTCTATATGTCAAAGTATACCCGTTTTTTAGCATAGTCAATCTTTGAAACACCATGGCGTACTCAAAATTGAATGAAATCACGCGATTGGAGTTGCTACTGAACCATTACATTCTCTACTTCCAGAAACAGGAGTTGGTTTTGAATTTAGACCATTCTAGTGACCTCCAGATGATATGTACACAATTTCAGCCCGTGAGAACACCAGTCTTACCAAGGCAAGTCAAGGGGAACCTTTCGTACATTCGGACGTTTTGTGCAACCCTGCAAGCTAAACAGAGCCCAATTCCCACCCAATTACTAGTCAGTTAATAGTGAATGTGGAAACTGATAGAGCCTCATGAGATCTCAACTACACCATACAAAGGGTTTACCTCAAACCCAATGGCGTCTATATGTCAATGTATACCCGCTTTTTAGCATAGTCAATCTTTGAAACACCATGGCGTACTCAAAATTGAATGAAATCACGCGATTCGAGTTGCTACTGAACAATTACATTATCTACTTCCAGAAACAGGAGTTGGTTTTGAATTTAGACCATTCTAGTGACCTCCAGATGATATGTACACAATCCCAGCCCGTGAGAACACCCGCCTTACCCAGGCAAGTCAAGGGGAACCTTTCGTACATTCGGACGTTTTATGCGACCCTGCACGCTAAACTGAGCCCAATTCCCACCGAATTACTGGTCAGCTAATAGCCAATGTGGAAACTGATAGAGCCTGATGAGATCTCAACAACATCATACAAAGGGTTTACCTCGAACCCAATGGCGTCTATATGTCAAAGTATACCCGGTTTTTAGCATAGTCAATCTTTGGAACACCATGGCGTACTCAGACTTGAATGAAATCACGCAATTCGACTTGCTACTGATCCATTGCACTGTCTACATCCAGAAACAGGAGTTGGTTCTGAATTTAGACCATTCTAGGGACCTCCAGATGATATGTACATAATTTCAGCCCGTGAGAACACCCGCCTTACCCAGGCAAGTCAAGGGGAACCTTTCGTACATTCGGACGTTTTATGCGACCCTGCACGCTAAACTGAGCCCAATTCCCACCGAATTACTGGTCAGCTAATAGCCAATGTGGAAACTGATAGAGCCTGATGAGATCTCAACAACATCATACAAAGGGTTTACCTCGAACCCAATGGCGTCTATATGTCAAAGTATACCCGGTTTTTAGCATAGTCAATCTTTGGAACACCATGGCGTACTCAGACTTGAATGAAATCACGCAATTCGACTTGCTACTGATCCATTGCACTGTCTACATCCAGAAACAGGAGTTGGTTTTGAATTTAGACCATTATAGTGACCTCCAGATGATATGTACATAATTTCAGCCCGTGAGAACACCAGTCTTACCAAGGCAAGTCAAGGGGAACCTTTCGTACATTCGGACGTTTTATGGGACCCTGCAAGCTAAACAGAGCCCAATTCCCACCCAACTACTGGTCAACTACTAGCAAATGTGGAAACTGATAGAGCCTGATGAGATATCAACAACATCATACAAAGGGTTTACCTCAAACCCAATGGCGTCTATATGTCAAAGTATACCCGCTTTTTAGCATAGTCAATCTTTGAAACACCATGGCGTACTCAGACTTGAATGAAATCACGCAATTGGAGTTGCTACTGAAGCATTACATTCTATACTTCCAGAAACAGGAGGTGTTTTTGAATTTAGACCATTCTACTGACCTCCAGATGATATGTACACTATTTCAGCCCGTGAGAACACCAGTCTTACCAAGGCAAATCAAGGGGAACCTTTCGTACATTCGGACGTTTTGTGCAACCCTGCAAGCTAAACAGAGCCCAATTCCCACCCAATTACTAGTCAGTTAATAGCGAATGTGGAAACTGATAGAGCCTCATGAGATCTCAACTACACCATACAAAGGGTTTACCTCAAACCCAATGGCGTCTATATGTCAATGTATACCCGCTTTTTAGCATAGTCAATATTTGAAACATCATGGCGTACTCAAACTTGAATGAAACCACGCGATTCGAGTTGCTACTGAACAATTACATTATCTACTTCCAGAAACAGGAGTTGGTTTTGAATTTAGACCATTCTAGTGACCTCCAGATGATATGTACACAATCCCAGCCCGTGAGAACACCCGTCTTACCCAGGCAAGTCAAGGGGAACGTTTCGTACATTCGGACTTTTGATGCGACCATGCAAGCTAAACATGGCCCAATTCCCACCCAATTACTGGTCAGCTGATAGCCTATGTAGAAACTGATAGAGCCTGATGAGATGTCAACAATATCATACAAAGGGTTTACCTCAAACCCAATGGCGTCTATATGTCAAAGTATACCCGCTTTTTAGCACAGTCAATCTTTGAAACACCATGGCGTACTCAAACTTGAATGAAATCATGCGATTTGAGTTGCTACTAATCCATTGCATTTTCTACATCCAGAAACAGGAGTTGGTTTTGATTTTAGACCATTCCAGTGACCTCTACATGATATGTACACAATCCCAGCCCGTGAGAACACCCGTCTTACCCGGGCAAGTCAAGGGGAACGTTTCGTACATTCGGACTTTTTATGCGACCATGCAAGCTAAACATGGCCCAATTCCCACCCAATTACTGTTCAGCTGATAGCCATTTTGGAAACTGATAGAGCCTGATGAGATGTCAACAACATCATGCAAAGGGTTTACCTCAAACCCAATGGTGTCTATATGTCAAGGTATACCCGCCTTTTAGCATAGTCAATCTTTGGAACACCATGGCGTACTCAAACTTGAATCAAATCACGCAATTCGACTTGCTACTGATCCATTGCACTGTCTACATCCAGAAACAGGAGTTGGTTCTGAGTTTAGACCATTCTAGGGACCTCCAGCTGATATGTACACAATTTCAGCCCGTGAGAACACCAGTCTTACCAAGGCAAGTAAA
>SZWC01016409.1:0-11172 GCA_023375785.1 Penium margaritaceum | reverse complement strand
TGATGAGATGTCAACAACATCATACAAAGGGTTTACCTCAAACCCAATGGCGTCTATATGTCAATGTATACCCGCTTTTTGGCATAGTCAATCTTTGAAATACCATGGCGTACTCAAACTTGAATGAAATCACGCGATTGGAGTTGCTACTGAACCATTACATTCTCTACTTCCAGAAACAGGAGTTGGTTTTGAATTTAGACCATTCTAGTCACCTCCAGATGATATGTAGACAATCCCAGCCCGTGAGAACACCGGTCTTACCCAGGCAAGCCAAGGGGAACGTCTGTACATTCGGACTTTTTATGCGACCATGCAAGCTAAACATAGCCCAATTCCCACCCAATTACTGGTCAGCTGATAGCATGTGTGGAAACTGATAGAGCCTGATGAGATGTCAACAACATCATACAAAGGGTTTACCTCAAACCCAATGGCGTCTATATGTCAAAGTATACCCGCTTTTTAGCATAGTCAATCTTTGAAACACCATGGCATACTCAAACTTGAATGAAATCACGCGATTTGAGTTGCTACTAATCCATTGCATTGTCTACATCCACAAACAGAAGTTTGTTTTGAATTTAGACCATTCTAGTGACCTCCAGAGAACACCCGTCTTACCCAGGCAAGTCAAGGGGAACGTTTTGTACATTCGGACTTTTTATGCGACCATGCAAGCTAAACATGGCCCAATTCCCACCCAATTACTGGTCAGCTGATAACCAGTGTGGAAACTGATAGAGCCTGATGAGATATCAACAACATCATGCAAAGGGTTTACCTCAAACCCAATGGCGATTATATGTCAAGGTATACCCGCTTTTTAGCATAATCAATCTTTGAAACACCATGGCGTACTCAAACTTGAATGAAATCACGTGATTTGAGTTGCTACTGATCCATTGCACTGTCTACATCCAAAACCAGGAGTTGCTTTTGAATTTAGACCATTCTAGGGACCTCCAGATGATATGTACATAATTTCAGCCTGTGAGAACACCAGTCTTACCAATGCAAGTCAAGGGGAACCTTTCGTACATTCGGAAGTTTTATGCGACCCTGCAAGCTAAACAGAGCCCAATTCCCACCCAATTACTGGTCAGCTAATAGCAAATGTGGAAACTGATAGAGCCCGATGAGATCTCAACAGCATCATACAAAGGGTTTACCTCAAACCCAATGGCGTCTATATGTCAAAGTATACCCGCTTTTTAGCATAGTCAATCTTTGAAACACCATGGCGTACTCAAACTTGAATGAAATAACACGATTGGAGTTGCTACTGAACCATTACATTCTCTACTTCCAGAAACAGGAGTTGGTTTTGAATTTAGTCCATTCCAGTGACCTCCAGATGATATGTACACAATTTCAGCCGGGGAGAACACCAGTCTTACCAAGGCAAGTCAAGGGGAACCTTTCGTACATTCGGACGTTTTNGCAATCACGCGATTTGAGTTACTACTTATCCATTGCATTGTCTACATCCAGAAACAGGAGTTGGTTTTGAATTTAGACCATTCTAGTGACCTCCAGATGATATGTACACAATTTCAGCCGGGGAGAACACCAGTCTTACCAAGGCAAGTCAAGGGGAACCTTTCGTACATTCGGACGTTTTTTGCAACCCTGCAAGCTAAACAGAGCCCAATTCCCACCCTATTACTAGTAAGCTAATAGCGAATGTGGAAACTAATAGAGCCTCCTGAGATCTCAACTACATCATACAAAGGGTTTACCTCAAACCCAATGGCGTCTATATGTCAATGTATATGCGCTTTTTAGCATAGTCAATCTTTGAAACACCATGGCATACTCAAACTTGAATGAAATCACGCGATTCGAGTTGCTACTGAACAATTACATTATCTACTTCCAGAAACAGGAGTTGGTTTTGAATTTAGACCATTCTAGTGACCTCCAGATGATATGTACACAATCTCAGCCCGTGAGAACACCCGTCTTACCCAAGCAAGTCAAGGGGAACGTTTCGTACATTCGGACTTTTTATGCGACCATGCAAGCTAAACATGGCCCAATTCCCACCGAATTACTGGGCAGCTGATAGCCTGTGTGGAAACTGATAGACCATGATGAGATGTCAACAACATCATACAAAGGGTTTACCTCAAACCCAATGGCGTCTATATGTCAAATTATACCCGCTTTTTAGCACAGTCAATCTTTGAAACACCATGGCGTACTCAAACTTGAATGAAATCACGCGATTTGAGTTGCTACTGATCAATTGCATTGTCTACATCCAGAAACAGGAGTTGGTTTTGAATTTAGACCATTATAGTGACCTCCAGATGATATGTACACAATCCCAGCCCGTGAGAACACCCGTCTTACCCAGGCAAGTAAAGGGGAACGTTTCGTACATTCAAACATTTTATGCAACCATGCAAGCTAAACATGGCCCAATTCCCACCCAATTACTGGTCAGCTGATAGCCAGTGTGGAAACTGATAGAGCCTGATGAGATGTCAACAACATCATGCAAAGGGTTTACCTCAAACCCAATGGTGTCTATATGTCAAGGTATACCCGCTTTTCAGCATAGTCAATCTTTGGAATACCATGGCGTTCCCAAAGTTGAATGAAATCACAAGATTGGAGTTGCTGCCGAACCATTACATTATCTACTTCCAGAAACAGGAGTTGGTTTTGAATTTAGACCAGTCTAGGGACCTCCAGATGATATGTACACAATTTCAGCCCGTGAGAACACCAGTCTTACCAAGGCAAGTCGAGGGGAATGTTTCGTACATTTGAACGTTTTATGCGCCCCTGCAAGCTAAACAGAGCCCAATTCCCACCCAATTACTGGTCAGCTAGTAGCAAATGTGGAAACTGATAGAGCCTGATGAGATCTCAAGAACATCATACAAAGGGTTTACCTCAAACCCAATGGCGTCTATATGTCAAAGTATACCTGCTTTTAGCATATTCAATCTTTGAAACACCATGGCGTACTCAAACTTGAATGAAATCACGCGATTCGAGTTGCTACTGAACCATTACATTCTCTACTTCCAGAAACAGGAGTTGGGTTTGAATTTAGACCATTCTAGTGACCTCCAGATGATATGTACACAATTTGAGCCCGTGAGAACACCAGTCTTACCAAGGCAAGTCAAGGGGAACCTTTTGTACATTCGGACGTTTTATGCAACCCTGCAAGGTAAATAGAGCCCGATTCCCACCCAATTACTAGTCAGCTAATAGCGAACGTGGAAACTGATAGAGCCTCATGACATCTCAACTACGTCATACAAAGGGTTTACCTCAAACCCAATGGCGTCTATATGTCAATGTATACCCGCTTTTTAGCATAGTCAATATTTGAAACACCATGGCGTACTCAAACTTGAATGAAATCACGCGATTGGAGTTGCTACTCAACCATTGCATTCTCTACTTCCAGAAACAGGAGTTGGTTTTGAATTTAGTCCATTCTAGTGACCTCCAGATGATATGTAGACAATCCCAGCCCGTGAGAACACTGGTCTTACCCAGGCAAGTCAAGGGGAACGTTTGTACATTCAGACTTTTTATGCGACCATGCAAGCTAAACATAGCCCAACTCCCACCCAATTACTGGTCAGCTGATAGCTTGTGTGGAAACTGATAGAGCCTGATGAGATGTCAACAACATCATACAAAGGGTTTACCTCAAACCCAATGGCGTCTATATGTCAAAGTATACCCGCTTTTTAGCACAATCAATTTTTGAAACACCATGGCGTACTCAAACTTGAATGAAATCACGCAATTTGAGTTGCTACTGATCCATTGCATTGTCTACATCTACAAACAGGAGTTAGTTTTGAATTTAGACCATTCTAGTGACCTCCAGAGAACACCCATCTTACCCAGGCAAGTCAAGGGGAACGTTTCGTACATTCGGACTTTTGATGCGACCATGCAAGCTAAACATGGCCCAATTCCCACCCAATTACTGGTCAGCTGATAGCCTATTTGGAAACTGATAGAGCCTGATGAGATGTCAACAAATATCATACAAAGGGTTTACCTCAAACCCAATGGCGTCTATATGTCAAAGTATACCCGCTTTTTAGCACAGTCAATCTTTGAAACACCATGGCGTACTCAAACTTGAATGAATTCATGCGATTTGAGTTGCTACTGATCCATTGCATTTTCTACATCCAGAAACAGGAGTTGGTTTTGAATTTAGACCATTCTAGTGACCTCCAGATGATATGTACACAATCCCAGCCCGTGAGAACACCCGTCTTACCCAGGCAAGTCAAGGGGAACGTTTCGTACATTCAGACTTTTTATGCGACCATGCAAGCTAAACATGGCCCAATTCCCACCCAATTACTGGTAAGCTGATAGCCAGTGTGGAAACTGATAGAGCCTGATGAGATATCAACAACATCATGCAAAGGGTTTACCTCAAACCCAATGGTGTCTATATGTCAAGGTATACCCGCCTTTTAGCATAGTCAATATTTGGAACACCATGGCGTACTCAAACTTGAATGAAATCACGCGATTCGAGTTGCTACTGATCCATTGCACTGTCTACATCCAAAAACAGGAGTTGCTTTTGAATTTAGACCATTCTAGGGACCTCCAGATGATACATACACAATTTCAGCCCGTGAGAACACCAGTCTTACCAAGGCAAGTCAAGGGGAACCTTTCGTACATTCGGACGTTTTATGCGACCCTGCAAGCTAAAGATGGCCCAATTCCCACCCAATTACTGGTCAGCTAATAGCAAATGTTGAAACTGATAGAGCCTGATGAGATCTCAAGAACATCATACAAAGGGTTTACCTCAAACCCAATGGCGTCTATATGTCAAAGTATACACGCTTTTTAGCATAGTCAATCTTTAAAACACCATGGCGTACTCAAACTTGAATGAAATAACGCGATTGGAGTTGCTACTGAACCATTACATTATCTACTTCCGGAAACAAGAGTTGGTTTTGAATTTAGACTATTCTAGTGACCTCTAGATGATATGTACACAATTTCAGCCCATAAGAACACCAGTCTTACCAAGGCAAGTCAAGGGGAACCTTTCGTACATTCGGACGTTTTATGCAACCCTGCAAGCTAAATAGAGCCCAATTCCCATCCAATTACTACTTAGCTAATAGCGAATGTGGAAACTGATAGAGCCTCATGAGATCTCAACTACATCATACAAAGGGTTTACCTCAAACCCAATGGCGTCTATATGTCATTGTATACCCGCTTTTTATCATAGTCAATATTTGAAACACCATGGCGTACTCAAACTTGAATGAAATCACGCGATTCGAGTTGCTACTGAACCATGACATTCTCTAATTCCAGAAGCAGGAGTTGACTTTGAATTTAGACCATTCTAGTGACCTCCAGATGATATGTACATAATCCCAGCCCGTGAGAACACCCGTCTTACCCAGGCAAGTCAAGGGGAACGTTTCGTACATTCAGACTTTTTATGCGACCATGCAAGCTAAACATGGCCCAATTCCCACCCAATTACTGGTCAGCTGATAGCTAGTGTGGAAACTGATAGAGCCTGATGAGATGTCAACAACATCATGCAAAGGGTTTACCTCAAACCCAATGGCGTTTATATGTCAAAGTATACCCGCTTTTTAGCACAGTCCATATTTGAAACACCATGGCGTACTCAAACTTGAATGCAATCACGCGATTTGAGTTACTACTTATCCATTGCATTGTCTACATCCAGAAACAGGAGTTGGTTTTGAATTTAGACCATTCTAGTGACCTCCAGATGATATGTACACAATTTCAGCCCGTGAGAACACCAGTCTTACCAAGGCAAGTCGAGGGGAATGTTTCGTACATTTGAACGTTTTATGCGCCCCTGCAAGCTAAACAGAGCCCAATTCCCACCCAATTACTGGTCAGCTGATAGCCAGTGTGGAAACTGATAGAGCCTGATGAGATGTCAACAACATCATGCAAAGGGTTTACCTCAAATCCAATGGCGTCTGTATGTCAAAGTATACCCGCTTTTTAGCATAGTCAATCTTTGGAACACCATGGCGTACTCAAACTTGAATGAAATCACGCGATTCGAGTTGCTACTGACCCATTGCACTGTCTACATCCAGAAACAGGAGTTGGTTTTGAATTTAGACCATTCTAGGGACCTCTAGCTGATATGTACACAATTTCAGCCCGTGAGAACACTAGTCTTACCAAGGCAAGTAAAGGGGAACCTTTCATACATTCGGACGTTTTATACGACCCTGCAAGCTAAACAGAGCCCAAATCCCACCCAATTACTGGTCAGCTAATAGCCAATGTGGAAACTGATAGAGCCTCATGAGATCTCAACTACATCATACAAAGGGTTTACCTCAAACCGAATGGCGTCTATATGTCAATGTATACCCGCTTTTTAGCATAGTCAATCTTTGAAACACAACGGCGTACTCAAACTTGAACGAAATCACGCGATTCGAGTTTCTACTCAACCATTACATCCTCTGCTTCCAGAAACAGGAATTTGTTTTGAATGTAGTCCAGTCTAGTGACCTCCATATGATATGTACACAGTCCCAGCCAGTGAGAACACCTGTCTTACCCAGGCAAGTCAAGGGGAACGTTTCGTACATTCGGACTTTTGATGCGACCATGCAAGCTAAACATGGCCCAATTCCCACCCAATTACTGGTCAGCTGATAGCCTGTGTGGAAACTGACAGAGCCTGATGAGATGTCAACAACATCATACAAAGGGTTTACCTCAAACCCAATGGCATCTATATGTCAAAGTATACCCGCTTTTTAGCATAGTCAGTATTTGAAACACCATGGCGTACTCAAACTTTAAAGAAATCACGCGATTTAAGTTGCTACTGATCCATTGCATTGTGTACATCCAGAAACAGGAGTTGGTTTTGAATTTAGACCATTCTAGTGACCTCCAGCTGATATATACACAATCCTAGCCCGTGAGAACACCTGTCTTACCCAGGCAAGTCAAGGGGAACGTTTCGTACATTCGGACTTTTTATGCGACCATGCAAGCTAAACATGGCCCAATTGCCACCCAATTACTGGTCAGCTGATAGCGTGTGTGGAAACTGACAGAGCCTGATGAGATGTCAACAACATCATACAAAGGGTTTACCTCAAACCCAATGGCGTCTATATGTCATAGTATACCCGCTTTTTAGCATAGTCAGTATTTGAAACACCATGGCGTACTCAAATTTTAAAGAAATCACGTGATTTGAGTTGCTACTGATCCATTGTATTGTCTACATCCAGAAACAGGAGTTGGTTATGAATTTAGACCATTCTAGTGACCTCCAGATGATATGTGCACAATCCCAGCCCGTGAGAACACCCGTCTTACCAAGGCAAGTCAAGTGGAACGTTTCGTACATTCGGACGTTTTATGCGACCCTGCAAGGTAAAAATAGCCCAATTCCAACCCAATTACTGGTCAGCTAATAGCCAAAGTGGAAACTGATAGAGCCTGATGAGATGTCAACAACATCATACAAAGGGTTTACCTCAAACCCAATGGCGTCTATATATCAAAGTATACCCTCTTTTTGGCATAGTCAATCTTTGAAACACCATGGCATACTCAAACTTGAATGAAATCACGCGATTCGAGTTGCTACTAAACCATTACACTCTCTACTTCTAGAAACAGGAGTTGGTTTTGAATTTAGACCATTCCAGTGACCTCCAGATGATATGTACACAATTTCAGCCCGTGAGAACACCAGTCCTACCAAGGCAAGTCAAGGGGAACCTTTCGTACATTCGGACGTTTTATGCGACCCTGCAATCTAAACAGAGCACAATTCCCACCCAATTACTGGTCAGCCAGTAGCCAATATGGAAACTGATAGAGCCTGATGAGATCTCAACTACATCATACAAAGAGTTTACCTCAAACACAGTGGCATCTATATGTCAATGTATACCCGCTTTTTAGCATAGTCAAATTTTGAAACACCATGGCGTACTAAAACTTGAATGAAATCACGTGATTCAAGTTGCTACTGAACCATGACATCCACTACTTCCAGAAACAGGAGTTGGTTTTGAATTTAGACCATTATAGTGACCTCCAGATGATATGTATACATTCCCAACCCGTGATAACACCCGTCTTATCCAGGCAGGTCAAGGGGAAAGTTTCGTACATTCGGGCTTTTTATGCGACCATGCAAGCTAAGCATGGCCCCATTCCCACCCAATGACTGGTCAGCTGATAGCCAGTGTGGAAACTGATAGAACCTGATGAGATCTCAACAACGTCATACAAAGGGTTTTCCTGAAACCCAATGGCGTCTACATGTCAAAGCATACCCGCTTTTTAGCATAGTCAATCTTTGAAACACCATGGCGTACTCAAACTTGAATGAAATAACGTGATTCGAGTTGCTACTAATCCATTTCATTGTCTACATCGATAAACAGGAGTTCGTTTTGAATTTAGACCAGTCTAGGGGCCTCCATCTGATATGCACATAATTCCATCCTGTGAGAACACCAGTCTTACCAAGGCAAGTCAAGGGGAACCTTTCGCACATCCGGACGTTTTATGCGACCCTGCAAGCTAAACAGAGCCCAATTCCCACCCAATTACTGGTCAGCTAATAGCCAATGTGGAAACTGATAGAGCCTGATGAGATCTCAACTACATCATACAAAGGGTTTACCTCAAACGCAATGGCGTCTATATGTCAATGTATACCCGCTTTTTGGCATGGTCAATCTTTGAAACACCATGGCGTACTCAAACTTGAAGGAAATCACGCGATTCGAAATGCTACTCAACCATTACATTCTCTACTTTCAGAAACAGGAGTTGGTTTTGAATTTAGTCTAGTCTAGTGACCTCTATATGATATGTACACAGACCCAGCCCGTGAGAACACCCGTCTTACCCAGACAAGTCAAGGGGAACGTTGTGTACATTCGGAATTTTTATGCAACCATGCAAGCTAAACATGGCCCAATTCCCACCCAATTATTGGTCAGCTAATAGCAAGTGTGGATACTGATAGAGCCTGATTATATCTCAACTACACCATACCAAGGGTTAACCTCAAACCCAATGGCGTCTATATGTCAAAGTATAGCCGCATTTTAGCATAGTCAAACTTTGAAATACCATGGCGTACTCAAGCTAGAATGAAATAACGCGATTCGAGTTGCTATTGATCCAATACATTGTCTACTTCCATAAACAGGAGTTAATTTTGAATTCAGACCATTATAGTGACCTCCATCTGATATGTACACAATTCCAGCCCTCGAGAACACCCGTCTTACCAAGGCATGTCAAGGGGAACATTCCGTACATTCGGACTTTTTATGGGACCATGCAAGCTAAACAGAGCCCAATTCCCACCTAGCTACTGGTCATGTGATAGCCAGTGTGCAAACGGATAGAGCTTGATGAGATCTCAACTACATCATACAAATGGTTTGCCTCAAACCCTATGGCGTCTATATGTCAAAGTTTAGCGTTTTTTAGCATAGTCAACCTTTGAAACACCATGGCGTACTCGAACTTGAATGAAATCACGCAATTCGAGTTTATACTGATCCAATACATTGTGTACTTCCAGAAACAGGAGTTGGTTTTGAATTTAGACCATTCTAGTGGCCTCCATGTTATATGTACGCAATTCTAGCATGTGAGAAGACCAGTCTTACCCAGGCAAGTGAAGGGGAGCCTTTCGTACATTCGGACTTTTTATGCGACCATACAAGCTAAACAGAGCCCAATTCCCATCCAATTACTGGTCAGCTAATAGCAAGTGTGGAAACTGATAGAGCCTGATTATATCTCAACTACATCATACAAAGGGTTAACCTCAAACCCAATGGCGTATATATGTCAAAGTATAGCCGCTTTTTAGCATAGTCAAACTTTGAAACACCATGGCATATTCAAACCTGAATGAAATCACGCGATTTGAGTTGCTACTGATCCAATACATTGTCTACTTCCAGAAACAGGAGTTGGTTTTGAATTTAGACCATTCTAGTGGCCTCCAGGTTATATACACACGATTCCAGCCTGTGAGAACACCAGTCTTACCCAGGCAAGTGAAGGGGAACCTTTCGTACGTTCGGACTTTTTATGCAACCATGCGAGCAAAAAAGAGCTCAATTCCCACCCAACAACTGGTCAGATAATAGCAAGTGTGGATACTGATAGAGCCTGATTATATATCAACTACACCATACAAAGGGTTAACCTCAAACCCAATGGCGTCTATATGTCAAAGTATAGCCGCATTTTAGCAAAGTCAAACTTTGAAACACCATGGCATACTCAAGCTTGAATGAAATAATGTGATTCGAGTTGCTACTGATCCAATACATTGTGTACTTCCAGAAACAGGAGTTGGTTTTGATTTTAGACCATTCCAGTGACCTCCAGCTGATATGTACACAATTCCAGCCCTTGAGAACACCCGTCTTACCCAGGCATGTGAAGGGGAACATTTCGTACATTTGGACTTTTTATGCAACCGTGCAATCTAAACAGAGCCCAATTCCGATCCAACTACTGGTCAGTTGATAGCCAGTGTGCAAACTGATAGAGCCTGATGAGATCTCAACTACATCATACAAATGGTCTACCTCAAACCCAATGGCGTCTAAATGTCAAAGTATAGCGCTTTTTAGCATATTCAAACTTTGAAACACCATGGCGTACTCAAACTTGAATGAAATCACGCAATTTGAGTTGCTACTGATTCAACACATTGTCTACTTCCAGAAACAGGAGTTGGTTTTGAATTTAGACCATTCTAGTGGCCTCCAGGTTATATGTACGCAATTCCAGCCTGTGAGAACACAAGTCTTACCCAGGCAAGTGAAGGGGATCCTTTCGTACAGTCGGACTTTTTATGCGACCATGCAAGCTAAACTGAGCCCAATTCCGACCCAATTACTGGTCAGCTAATAGCAAGTGTGGAAAATGATAGAGACTGTTTAGATCTCACCTACATCATACAAAGGGTTAACCTCAAACCCAATGGCGTCTAGATGTCAAAGTATACCCGCTTTTTAGCATAGTCAAACTTTGAAACACCATGGCGTACTCAAACTTGAATGAAATCACGCGATTCGAGTTGCTACTGATCCAATACATTGTCTACTTCCAGAAACAGGA